>VWZS01009146.1:3882-22295 GCA_013397075.1 Rhabdornis inornatus
TCCCAGCTCAGCCAATCCCAGCTCAGCTCCTGTGCATTCCCCGGGGCTCATTCCCATCCCCACCATCTCTCCAAACCTCCTCTCTCTTATCCCTGCCCAGTTTCTCCAGTGGTTTCCAGGCTGTTTTCCCAGGAAAATCAGCTGTGCTCATGCAAACGAGCCAGCCTTGTCCCAGAGCTCTTCTCCTCATCATTCCCGTGGTTCCCAAATCCTCGTGCCCTGCAGTGAGGGAATGTTGTGTCCATGCCTTGTCCCTTCCCAAGGGTTTTTTCCTTGGATTATCAGCCTTGCTGAGGTGTGGGATGGATTTCATCCCTGAGGGATGCTCTGGCTCTGGCTCATCCCTGCTCCTGTGGGGCCAGGACCAAATTCATTGGAATTGGGAATCCTGTGGATGGGAGGATTTGTTCTGCCTCACCCAGGGTGCTGCTCCTGGATCACTGTGGGGACAGGGAAGTGTCCCTAAACTCCTGAGAGTTTTCCTGAGTTCCTCAGGGAGCAAACCCGAGGTTCCTGCCAGGAATCCAACATCTGCACCGTTCCTTGGCAGGAAACGTTAAAGTCCATGGGAGTTCCCTGATGGGGGGAGGGAAAGGGCCTGGATCTGTCCCTGGAGCAGGACTGGGGACAGTGACACCTGTGGGGATTTCTGCCTTGTGATGGAGTTTTCCTACATTTCCAGTGGTGCCAAGATATTCCAGTGCCTGAAGGGTGGCAGATCCCGCTGGAATCAGGGCACAGGAGGGATCCAGCAGGGGTGGGGGATTGGTGAGATGGGATTGGTGAGAGCCCCGGACACAGGGATGGCTGTTCCTGCACGGACTGATCCCTGTTTTCCTGCTGCCAGCCAGCTCCTGGGGAATTCCCAGGCAGGAACCAGACTGTCCCTGCTGCTTCCAGCAAACAGGACCTGGGGCTGTCAGCTGCCACCACTGCATGGAGGATTAAACCCGGCTTAAGTGCTTGGTCAAGGGCAAGGCACCAGTGGTGTGAGCAGGCAGGGAAAGCCAGCTGGGCTGGGAGGGCATCCTGGGCTCTGTGTGCCGATTTCCTGGGATTCCTGGGAATGCCAGGAGCTCAGCCAGGCTCTTCCCAGCAGCTGCAGCATCTTCCAGACCCCCCGTGCTCCAGCCCTGAGGCTTTGGGCCAGAAGGGGCTCCTGGGTGTTGCAAAGCAGATGTTCCAACACCACAAACTGTCCCCTCCGTCCTCCCAAACTTCCTGCCCAGATCAGCTCCCGAGACTCCAAATGGGAAAAGCAGCTTGGGGCTGTTGTTATCCTGGAATCCAAAATTCCCTGGCTCCCAGCACAGTTTGGGAGGGGGGGGGTGTTGTTCCTTGGCTGATCCCATGGAAGATCCGGGATAACCATCCTGCTCCTGCTCCTGGCCAGGGATTTGTGTCAGGGCCAAAATTCCTGCCCAGGACAGAAATAAAGAGAAGAACTGGACAGAAAATGCCGAGGGAGCAGTAGGAGCAGGGAGTCACTGCAGCAGCTAATGAATTAATTAATTGGTTAATTATTATTATTACTGTCATGCAGGGGATGAGGTGAAACTTTGGGAGAGTCCTGCCTGTGGGAATTAGGGAAGAACAGATCCAAAATTCCAGCAGCCCTTCCCTCGGGATGAGAGTTTCCCTTTTTGCATTTAGGGAAATCCTCAGGATTTGGTCACTTCCCCGTGCCTCAGTTTCCCCATTCGTGTGACATGGACAATGATGCAAAGCAGAAAATGGAGGTGGAGTTTCACCCTTGTGCAATTGAAAATCTGGGAATTCAGTGGCAGTGGAGGAAGGAATAAAACGCTGGAGTGAATATTTGGGAAGGGGACAAACCCGTGGGTGAGAGGGGAGGCTCTGCTGATGATTTCTCCAGCACTCATTAATGGGGGCAGTAAAAACCTGAGGGGTTTTGCCATCCCTGGGCCATTCCCAGGTGCTCCCCCTCATCCTGGCTGGTGGGACCCCCTGGCTGGGCTGGTCCCAGGATATCCCAGCACATCGGTGTCACCTAGCCACCACTGTCACCACTGCAGGGGACGCAATTCCTTCATTTCCCCCAGTCCATCCCTCCTGGAGACTGGGGGCAGCTCAATCCCAGAGCGGAGGGGAAAACCCACAAGGTTTTGGGACCGTGTCCCCAAGGCCCCCCTGTCTGGGCTGTCCCCCCTGTCCTGGCGAGCTGGCAGTGAAGGGACAGTGTCCCCTTTGTGCCTCTCCTGGCCTGGAGCAGGGATGTGAGCAGGGAATGGCCCCATCCAGGAAAATTCCTCTTCCCACAGGGAACTCTCTGACCTCGTGCCTTGGATGGAGCGCAGCACCTGTGGCTTTCCCTCCTCTCCCCTCTCCTGGCCGGGATTTGGGGCACACTGAGCTCTGTGTGCCCTGGGTGGGGTTTGGTGGCCACAGGGAACTGGAGCCTCCCTGTTCTGGGCTCCTTTGAAGGGTTTGTGGCTGCCCATAAGGACCTGGCCGTGCTTGGGCTGAGATCCTCTGGCTGCTCCTTTTGGGACCACCAGCGAGCTCAGGGATGGGGCTGTGGCCACCTTTTGATATCAAAAGGTATCTCAAAGGCAAATATCGAGAAATATTTGGGTGGAGGGAGCCAGGCTGGGATTTTGGAGAGCTGGGAGCCCCCGGCTGCAGCCAGGGAGAAATGCTCCATGCATTCCCGTGGGTGGCACGTGGAAGGTGGGGTCAGGACATTAATTTGGGGGGGCTGGAGCTCCTGGCTGGCTCTGGGAGACCACCGGAGCTCTCTGGGGTGTTTGGACAGAGCAGCGTGCAGGGAAAAAACAAATCCACTTCAAACAGCCCCGTTTGGTGGTGCCTGCAGCACTGTTTATACTTTTAATGCTCCCCTGGGTTTTGTGGAAGAGCCTTTTTCATGGAAACATCGGTGTGGGGTGGGATTAATGCAGCCAGCATCCTCAGAGAGTGATTTTAGAGCTGGGGGTGGGCAGATCCCAGGGGATCCCAGATCCAGGTGATCCCAGATCCAGGTAATTCCAGATCCAGGTAATTCCAGATCCAGGTGATCCCAGATCCAGGTGATCCCAGATCCCAGGTGATCCCAGATCCAGGTAATCCCAGATCCAGAGAGTCCCAGATCCAGGGGATCCCAGATCCATGTGATCCAAGATCCATTCAGGGCTAATTCAGTTCTCAGGTTGTGCTGGAGCTTCTAAGTTTGGTTTTGGGAGAGTTCTTCCCTCCTGCAAGTCCCACAATATCCCAGGAAAATGCATTTCTCAGGGTGAGATAAATTAAACTTCCAGACCAGACCCAATTCCCACCCAGCAGGTTTTTTGCCTGTAGTTTTTAAGGATTGAAGGTGGATTTTGGGGTTGCTCCAGCTCCCTGCTGGCACCCTCTGCTCTCCCATTCCCCATGGAAAACGATCCCAATCTCCCAAGTTCCCTCGGGAAGGTGGAGCTGTTCCATGGGAGGCTCCCGGTGCCGAATAGCCTGGAGATGTTTTCCTTCCTCTTCCCAACAGGAGCATCCCGGTGTTGCCCGGCTCTCTCTGGAATGCTGGGCTCTGCTCTGGTGTGAGATTTAAACCTTTGTCACGACAATGACCTCAAGCAAAGCCCTGGCTGGTGCTGGCGACTCCCAGCAGCTCCCAAACTTCCTCCTCCGGATTTTTCCCGGGCTCTCAGGAGGAATGGCTCTCAGGCCATAAATTGGTGGCGTTTGGAGACAAACCAGCTGGTTCTTCACTGCATCAGCACCTGAGCCACGCTCAGAGCCACTTTCGGTGTTTTCATGTTCGTTTGTTCATTTTCTGTCTCTCCCCACATCCGTGAGCCCCCGTGGAATCTCCACTGCTCCCATTCCATAAAAACCCACCTAGAGGGTCTCGGGGTGGGAATTTCTTCACTCCCAGCTCCAAACCAGCCCTGCTGCAAATCTGGGGCCACCTGCCTGGCACGGAGACCCCGGGAGGGGTGGGCAGAGCCCCGAGCCTGGCCCTGCTCCTCGGGATCCTGAGCTCAGCTCGGCTCCAGGGTGTTTGTCTTGGAGATTAAATCTGGAGAGCCTCCGGTCTCCAAGTCCATGCCGGGAAAAGAGTGGCAGGAGGGAGGGAAAGGAGCCCAGCCCTGCGGGAGAACACTCCTGTTAACCCTCTGGAAGCTGGAAAAGCAAGGGATGGAGAGGGAGAAAGGAGGGGGGGGGGAATGGGGCTGGGTAATCTCTTGGGACAGGTTGGAATTGTGGCACCTGCTCAGGAAGTTTGGGCAGGAATCGTTTCCGTGCTCCTCGTGCACAATGGAGTGTTCCTGTGGGATGCTCCAGCCAGGAGAATTCATCCTGGAAATTCTCAGCATGGAATCCTGGGGTGGTTTGGGTTGGGAAGGAGCTTAAAGCTCATCCAGGGACGTCTCCCACCATCCCAGGCTGCTCCAAATCTGGCTTTGGGCACTTCCAGGGATCCAGGGGCAGCCACGGCTTCTCTGGCAATTCCATTCCAGGGCTTCCCAACCTTCCCAGGGAAGAAGTTTTTCCTAATAACCAACTTAACCGTGCTCTGTCAGTCTGAACCCTGCTGCAGGGTCAGTGTGTGAGACCCTAATCCTGAATTTCTCTGGCTCGGGGCTCTTTTTGTGCCCATTCCAGGGGCTGGATCTCCCTGTGCATCCCAGCCCTGGCTCTCCTGTCTGCCCAGCAGCCCCCAGAGGTGTGAGGGACACGGGGACATCTCCAGCTGCCTGTCCTGGACTCCTGACTGGCTCAGACCATCCTCATCCTCCTCCTCCTCCTGAGCCTGGTGCTGGGCTTTGCCTTTAAATCCCCTTTAAATGCCGCGCCCGGAGCAGGCAGGGGGAGGGAGAGCATCTCCCGGTGCTCCCGTGTTCCCAAACACTTCACCCCGAGCACGGAGCGTTCCCTGAGTGTTCCCACAGCTCAGGGCTGGGTTTGCAGGGATGTTTATCCAAAGGGATTGTGCCTCCCAGCCTCTGGCACTTCCAAGGCCAGGTAGGCCGTGTTTATCCTGGGCTGGGAGCTGGGGCTCAGCCAGGACCCAGGCTGCTCTGAGATAGAGGATTTCAAAAAGCCCTGATTGTGGGAGGCCAAACCCATGGCAAACGTGGCTCCCAGCAGCTGTAGCCAGGCTGAACTGGTGGAACTGGGCCAGAGGGAGCTGGGGGAGCAGCCCCCGCTCTGCCAGGGTGGGTTTGATGGTTTCACTGCAGTGCTTTGGGCTGGAATGGCTGGAGCTGCTCCACGGCCAATTTTCCGCCCTGATTTTTGTTGTGTTTAACCTTCAGTGGGGTTGGGATCTCTCTGATCCCCGTTTGGGATTAGGGACAATCTGCAGGAGCCCACGAGGCTGGGGAACCACAGGGGCTGTTCCCCACAGGGGCTCCTTCCAGAGCCCTTCCCTCGGCATCCCAGTGCTGGGACTGGCACAGCTGGGTTGTACTGGGTGAACTGGGTTGCTCATGGATCTCCATGCTGAGTTTCCACCCATCCTCTCTGCCCATTCCAGGGGTCTCCAGCTCCTCGGAGCACCCTCCTGGATGTGGAGCCTCCCTCTCCTCCAGCTCCTGTGTCCAACCTGGGAGGGAAACCCCAGCGGGCTCCTGGGCTGGGCAGAGCCCTCTGGTTTAATCCCCAAGGAACAATTTAATTAAGATTAATGCAGATCTCATCCACTGGGAGTTCTCCCTGCAGGCTCCGGGCCCTGGATCCTGCCCAAGGGAGAGGACAGGGAGGAGGAGGAAGAGGGAGGAAGGCTGGGCATTGCTGGGCTCCTTCCCCTGTGCTCCAGCACCGGCCAGGTCTCCCCCTCACCTGCCCCAAAGAGGGATGGAGCTGTTCAGCCCTTGAGATTCCCATCCCAAATCCCAAATAAATCCCAAATGCCAATTCCCATTGAAGTTTTATGGCTTCAACCATAAACCAGCACAGCCAGGAGGAAGGAGGGAGCAGAGAAGTGCTGGGTGTAGCTTGGAAAAATCAGGTTTTGTGCTTGCAGTCCTTTTGTTATCCCCTGGAAATATCTCCCTTGGGATCTTGCTTTGCTGCAGAGTGGCTTTTGTTTGGGAGTTTCGTTGTCTCTGGGAGCAGAGAGCTGGAAAGTGTCAGGAAAGGGGGACAAGCAGGGCTGGGGATGGATGGACGGTGCAGCTTTCCCAACTTTCCTCCTCCTCAAATCCAAGGGATGCTGCTGGGAATGAACTCTGTGGACGCGGCAGGACTTCCCCCAAATCCCTGCCCTGCAGAAAACCCCTGGCTCCAGCAGGGAGATCCCATTAAAAGGGAATGGGCCAACCAATAAATCAAGGCAGCTGGAAAATGAAACCAGCGGCTTGGGAGAGGAGTTTTGCTTTTTTTCCATTTTTTTTTTTTCCCACCCCTCAATTAAAGCAAACAAAACTCCCAGTGCAGGCGGGTGCTGAGCTGAGCTGGGGGTGCCGGGGAAATGAGCTCTGTGAATTATGGCTGGGATGTGTGGAAGTGTTGAAAAGGGATCAGCTCAACAGGGGACAGCCGGGAGCTCCCAGTTCTTTGGGAAAGGTGGGATTTTCTCCCAAAATCCATCTCCAGGTGGATCTTACAGTGATGTCCATGAAGGGAAGGATGTGCTGAAGGGATGTTGGGAATTATCCCAGAGATCTGCAGTTTGCTGTCGGGATTGGGTGACAAATCCTTGGCTTCATCCCTGGTATTTGGGGGCTCTTTAATGGGATCTGAAAGTTGCTGGGATTTTGGGATCAAACCTTGGGGGGCTGTTGGAGGGGTGGGAGCACTGCCCTGCTTGGGGACAGGGCTCCATGGAGGAACTCGGGGGTGTTTTCCAACTGGAATAATCCCAGGGTTGTGTGGGGAAATGGGGATTGTGGGGAAATGGGGATTGTGAGAAAATGGGAATTGTGTAGGGAAATGGGGATTGTGAGGGGAAATGGGGATTGTGGGGAAATGGGAATTGTGTAGGGAAATGGGGATTGTGGGGAAATGGGGATTGTGTGGGGAAATGGGGATTGTGAGGGGAAATGGGAATTGTGTAGGGAAATGGGGATTGTGGGGAAATGGGAATTGTGTGGGGAAATGGGGATTGTGGGGAAATGGGGATTGTGAGGGGAAATGGGGATTGTGAGGGGAAATGGGAATTGTGTAGGGAAATGGGGATTGTGGGGAAATGGGAATTGTGTGGAAATGGGAATTGTGTGGGGAAATGGGAATTGTGTAGGGAAATGGGGATTGTGAGGGGAAATCGCTGCCTTTGGGTTCTCCCCTCCGTGCTGTGCCCCAGGACACATCAGGATTTTGGGATCCATGGGATCTGGGATGATGGGAGCAGGCTCTGCAGCCTGTGCCTCAAACTGAACACCAAAATCCCTGGAATATCTGGGAAAACCTTGGGAATGACACCACAGGAGCAGCTCCTCTGCCCCATAAACCCCGAGCTCTGAGCCCTTTTCCAGGTGCTCTTCCCTCCCTGCCCTTCCCAAGTTTTTCCCCTGGGGTGGCACCGCTGGGGAGGCAGGGCAGGGAGGAACAAGGAGCTTTTCACTCCACGAGCTTTTTTTTCCTGACCTACATTTTTCTATTCCTGTGTCCAGTTTAGGTTTCCAGTTTCCAGTTTCCAGTTTCGGTCCCAGCCAGCGACAGCTTAAAAAAAATCCTGATAAATTCTAGGATGGGCTCAACCTGGAGAGCATTCCTCTGTGCCCTCCTGCTGGGAATCCCTGTGGGATTTTGGGGGTCACCAAACCCTCAGTGTCACCTTTCCCCATGCCAGGAATGGGTTTGGATCCCAGGAATCCCACGTTGTTTCTGGGATGATCCGTGGGGGATCTCACGTGGTGTCCCCGATCCCTGCCAGCCCAAACATGGGATCCATGGAGTGGGTGTGGAATAAAATCTCCTTTTTTCCCTCAAATCCACGAAAATTATTTTTGAAGAACCTGCTTTGGACAAACCTTTGGAAACAAAATCCTTTTCTTGTGCTTTACCCTTTTTCTTTTCCTTTTGTCATTTTCCTTTTTTCCTTTTCCTTTTTCCTCTTTTCCTTTTTTCCCCATTTCTCCTTTTCCTTTCCTTTCTTTCTGTTTTATCTGTTTGTATGTGTTTTACCCACGTTTTATCCATATTTTATCCATGCCTTATCCATGGTTTACCCATGTTTTACCCATGTCTTATGTGTTTTTATCTGTGTTTTACCCATATTTTATCCACGTTTTATCAATTTTTTATCCGTTTTATCCATATTTTATCCATGCTTCATCCACATTTTATCCCAGTTTTCTGGGATTTCCCAGTTCCACTTAAAGAGAAATAATTCCAAATGAATAATTTTTACAATTCCCCTCATTTAGGCCTCACCAGCATTCCCATGACTCAAACCCTGTTCGATGCTCCTGGAGGATTTTTGATGCTCTCCACTTCCAGGCACCCAAAAGGGACAAAGAACCCCAAATTCCAGGTGAGCCCTGAATTTTCCCACCCTTTCCCATCCCCTGGATCCTTCTCAGGGAAGCTGGGAGGGAATTCTTCCCCTTGGTCCCACCGAGGTGGGAATTCAGCAGAGTTTGGCTGTGCTCATTTCCCTCTGCTGGGTTCTGTCATTATCTTTTTATAGGGATGGGTGTTCCCGGCTTTTCCTGCCTTCCTGGATTTGGGAATTCTCTGGGATTTGGGATGGAGGTGCCCTGCCACAGCTGGATTTGGGAATTCTCTGGGGGATTGGGATGGAGGTGCTCTGCCACAGCTGGATTTGGGAATTCTCTGGGATTTGGGATGGAGGTGCCCTGGCACTGCTGGATTTGGGAATTCTCTGCAGACTGGGATGGAGGTGCTCTGGCTTTGGGAATTCTCTGGGATTTGGGGTGGAGGTGCCCTGGCACAGCTGGATTTGGGAATTCTCTGCAGACTGGGATGGAGGTGCTCTGGCTTTGGGAATTCTCTGGGATTTGGGGTGGAGGTGCCCTGGGGGCTCCCCAATGGTCGCGGTTTTTTGCATCCCCCATCCCAAATCTCCAAAATTCCTCCTTTAAGGAGCAAACCCTGGAGCATCTCAGGGCTGAGGGTGGGGAAAGCACTTGGAAAAGGAGATTCCTGCCCTCAGGAAGCACGGCTGGTTGTGCCAGGGCAGGTTTGGCTGCTCTGGGATGAGTCCCACCAGCATCTCCAGCACCAACAATTTCCACTGCGCTGGGAGAGCGATGCCGGTGCTGATGGGTCTCACCACGACCCGCTGGGATCATGGACAGGGAGATTTCTCCCTTCCCTCAGGGATATCAGATCCTTTGGGGTGAGAAGATGGAGACTGTGGTGGTTGGAAGCTCTGTAGGGAGGCAGGATCCCGCCAGGCTGGGGGAGCATCTCGGCTCACGCCGCATCCAGCTCTGCCTTGGCTCGTTCCGCCGGGATTTCATCCCCTCATTTTCCACGGGAAAAAGGAAGGGAGAGAGGGGAGAAGAGGGGGGCACAGAGAATTAATCAGCTTAGGGTCAGCACAGGAAGAAACTCTGCTTAAATGGGTAATCCCCGGGCTGGAAATCAGCTCAGAGCTGCGAAATCAGCCGGATGGGTTTTCCTCTTCCCTCCCTCCCGCCTCCAAGGACAGGGGGTGGGGACAGGGCAGGACTCCGGGGTGGCTTTTGCACCTTTGTTCGGTGTCACTCCCCAATCCAAAGCTTTCCAGAGAACCTTGACCCAGATGTGGGGATTTGGGACATGCCCAGGCCGTGGGGAGCAGGGCTGATCCCGTGGGATCAGCCGGACCTGTCACCTCCTTGGGGACACACAGGAGGGATTGCAGCACTTTTGTCACCCTGGGGGCACTTCATTCTGCGCTGGAATGGGGGACACGTGTGGGAATGAGGAGGGTACCCCCTGTAATCCCTTTATCCTGGGGATCCAATCCCTGCTCAGCTCTGGGGGTGCAGGAAGGATCTCAGAGCATCCCTGCAGCAAATGGAGATCTCCTGTCGGTGAGGAGGGATCCAGAGGGTCCAAAAGATCTTCCAGCTCCTTTGGAAGATCCAGGGATCATGTGGATCACATGGATCACAGGGATCACAGTGATCACATGGATGTCATGGATCTCATGGATCCAATGGATCTTACGGATCATGTGGATCACATGGATCACATGGATCACATGGATCTCATGGATCTCATCGATCACGTGGATCATGTGGATCACATTGATCACAGGGATCTCATGGATCTCATGCATCACGTGGATCTCATGGATCTCATAGATCACGTGGATCTCATGGATCACATGGATCACGTGGATCACGTGGATCACATGGATCACATGGATCACGTGGATCACGTGGATCTCATGGATCTCATAGAGCTCATGGATCTCATGGATCAAGTGGATCACGTGGATCACGTGGATCACATGGATCTCATGGATCACGTGGATCACATGGATCTCATGGATCACGTGGATCACCAGCAGCTCCTGCTGCTGGCACAAACCAAGGGCAGCTGCTCAACTCCTGCCCGCAGCGAGGGGCTCTGGAGTTCCAGCAGGAAAAGCAGAAATGCTGGAGCTAAAGGAATGTCACTGCCCAGGGAATGTCACTGCTGAGGGAATGTCACTGCCCAGGGAATGTCACTGCACAGATCAGGGAATGTCACTGCCCAGGGAATGTCACTGCCCAGGCAATGTCACTGCACGGCTCAGGCCCATCCCTCAGCCTGGCAGGGCTTTGTCACTGTGGGGACACTTTAATAAATGACCCAGAACTGTCACCAGAGCCTTCCTGAAACCCGGGGCGGTGTGGGCTGGCCCAGGCTGATGTCATCCCGTGCTTGTCACCCTGCTGCAAAAATGAAGGAGGATGGGACTTTCTTCATTCCTCACCCTGCCTGTCAGGAGTGACACACGGCTCTCCAGAACCAGGGTGGCCTTTCCTGCAGGGAAGGAGGGGAATTGCTCGAAAGAGCAGGAGGGAGAACAGGCTGGAGTGTGTGAATGAGAAGGTGACCATGGGTGTGCCTGGGGGGGTGACAAGTTCTATTTTCAGGCTCCCACCTGTGCTCAGGTTTGGGGGGTTGGTCAGGGCTGGAATTTGAGGAGGAAGCTGCAGATGGAGCAGTGGCTGCCACGCGCTGAGTGCATCCCTGTGGGAATGAGCCACTGCCAGAACCCCCGTGTGGCATCCCTGGATGTCCCCTGGGCCATCCCCTGGGTGGCACATCACAGCCACCCCCTTTCCAGACCTCTGGGTGCTGCCGTGGTGTCCTGGGGTTCCCCCTGCAGATTCTCCTGCACCTCAACTCTCTGAGGTTTTTGTCGTGTCACGTCTTAGGAGGGCTCTCCAGCACCCTGGGCTGTTTTGGGGTTAAAGATGCAGGGTTTGGGGAGGGGTCTCATCCAGTCTGACCCCCAGCACTGAGCATCTGCCCTGCCCCGGGGTGTCCCTGAGTCAGGGGTGACTCAGGGAGCTGCCAGCGCCTGTCTGGGTCACGGTTATTCATTAACACCTTCCCAGGAAGGGTGGCCTGGGAACAAATGAAACAAAGCCCCGCTCCCGCCCAGGAGCCGTCCCGACACCTCTGCCGGGGCTGCCTGGGGTTTTGGCAGGGTTTGGGGATAATCTCTTGGGACAGGCTCTGGGAACTCGGCTGGCTCTGGCAGCAGAGCTGGGGCAGCTGAGCCTGGCTCAAGGGGCTGCCCTGAGCCTGGCTTATCCCTGCAGGCTCATCTGGACCCTCCTGGAGTCAGGGAGCTGCTCCAGCCCTGGCTCAGCACTGAGGTCATTCAGGACCCCCCAGCCCTGCCCAGGCTCAGGGTAGCCCCTTGAACCAGGCTCAGCTGCCCTGAGCCTGGCTTATCCTTGCAGGCTCATCTGGACCCTCCTGGAGTCAGGGAGCTGCTCCAGCCCTGGCTCAGCACTGAGGTCATTCAGGACCCCCCAGCCCTGCCCAGAGGAGCTGTGGCTGCCCCATCCCTGGCAGTGTTCAAGGCCAGAGGAGCAGCCTGGGATAGTGGGATGTGCCAGGGGGTGAAACCGGGTGAGTTTTCAGGTCCCTTCCCCCCTAAACCATTCCACGACTCCGTAGTGCAGCACATCCTGCAGGGCTGGTGATGGAGGAGGCAGCACGGTGAGGATTTCATCCCCAGGCATCCCCAGGGATCCCAAATTCCCAGCCCAGGTCACCTCCTGGGCAGGCTGGGGATGTGAGCTGGGGGGTTCTGCCTGTGGGGGAGCAGGGAGGAAGGAGCTGGAAGGATTCCCGGGTGAGATGGGACACGTGTGACACGCAGGGAGGGATGGACACAGGGAGACACGGATGGAAACAGGCAGAGAGGGATGGACACAGACATGCCAGGACTTCCCTTCCCCTTTTCCAGGTTTTTGGGGCCAGGCTGAGCCCTGCCTGGGTGTGGGTGCAGGGCCAGGGCACGAAGTGCTGAGGCAGCTCTGCTGGGACCAGCTCCTGCCATCGGGCTGTGGCTCTCCAGCCGCATTTTTGTAAATTTGGCCTTTGGATGGGAAGAATTCCGACAATAAAAGCGGAATTGGGGCATGTCTGAGCAGGGCCAGGGGTCTGAGGGAGCAGAGGGAGGTGGGAGCTGCCAGAATCCTGTCCCTGCTCTTGGATCCTTTTCCTGTTTGGCTTTGCTGCCCACACAGTTCGTGCTCTCGCTGTCCAGGGATGCTCCCACCTTCCACAGCCAAAATTCCTGTTTTATTCCTGGACTTTGCACTGCTCCTGGAGAACATGGGTTTGGGGAGGGCAGGAGGCAGATCCCCATCCCGAAATTCAGATCCTCATTCCTGCTGCACACTCAGCACCTCCTCTGTTGGATCCTCTGCTGGATCCTCTGCTCCTGTGGATGCTGCTGAGCCCTTGCTCCATCCCTGCTCTCCAGGACGGTGTGGGGGCTAGTGGAGAGGACAAAAACCCCGGGGCTGGTGTCCAGGACACTCTGGTGGCCCGAAGTGTGTGTGGCCTGGGGCACAGGAAGGAGATGATCCCTCCTGGGGAATGTGGGAGGGAATGGGAAAAAACCAACTGCACCTGAAATGTGTCTGGCTGTGAGGGTTCAGAGCTGGGGGATGAACTGGGGGGGTTTAGCTCAGTGGGGGTGCACTGGAGGGATGGAGTGGGATTTTTAGCTCAGTGGGGTTTGGGTAGCTCTTCCTCGGGGGAAAGCAAAGGGCTCTGTGCTGCGGGTTAAACTGGGGCACCCCCATGGCACTGACCCGAGTTCACACGTTCAGGATGTGCTGATGTCCCCTGGGTGTGCAGGGACATCGCTCCCGGTGCCACCGTCCCGTCGGGGCTGGGCTGATGTCCCCAGGGCGGACAGGGGACACTCTGTGTCACTCCCTCTCTCCTCCTGCCCCATCCCGCGGAGCTCCGGCCGCATCCCGAGCTGCCCGAAGGCTCCCCGGGGGTGGAGGCTGCAGGAAGCGCCTTTGATCCGCGGGTGTTACCCCGCGTTCAAACCCGAGCCCGGCCCGAGATAACAGATCAGAGCAGCCCGGGGCTGCGCTATCGCGATCGCTATCGCTATCGCTGCCGAGCCTCTGATCGCTCCGGCCGCGGCTCCTTCAAAGGCAGCGCTGCCCGGACACACCCAGAGCCTGAGCGCTGCCCGGACACACCCAGAGCCTGGAGGGGCTGGCAGTGCCCGGAGGGGCTGGCAGTGCCCGGACACACCCAGAGCCCGGCGGGGCTGGCAGTGCCCGGAGGGGCTGGCAGTGCCCGGACACACCCAGAGCCCGGCGGGGCTGGCAGTGCCCGGAGGGGCTGGCAGTGCCCGGACACACCCAGAGCCCGGCGGGGCTGGCAGTGCCCGGCGGGGCTGGAAGTGCCCGGTGCTCCCAACCGGGGCTCACAGCCTGTCCCAGCCCTGTCCCAGGGTTTGGGGGAGCTTCGGGACCCCCCGAGGGGATGGGAACTGCCAGCGGTGGGGTTGGACCCTCGGCGTGTTCTCCTCGGGCACTGGGTGCCTCTGGGGATGTCAGCATCATCCCTGTCCATCCCAAATCCCGCGGTGCACAGGTCCCCAAAACCCGGGAATTTGGGGTTGGTGTCTTGCAAATCCAGGGATGCTCGTGAGGTGGCTCCGGGATGTCAGCACCATCCCTGCCTGTCCCAAATCCCACTGTTCTGTGCTCCCCAAAACCTGGGAATTTGGGATTGGTGCCCTGCAAACCCCAGAGATGCTCATGAGGTGGCTCTGGACCTTCTTGAGGGGCACTGGGTACCTCTGGGATGTCACCACCGATGGCTGAGCTCCCTGCTCATCCCAGATCCCACTCTGCAGTGATCCCCAGACCCCGGGAATTTGGGGTCAGTGCCCGGCAGAGCTCCATGGCGCCCCAGAGAGAGGCAGGAGATGCTCGGGGCAGGCAGGAGGATTTGGAGCTGCTCTCTCTGTGGCTCCCAGCAGAGTGTGGCAGCGCACAGGAGAGGTTTGGGGGAAGGAGGGAAAGGCTCTGGGGCTGCTGCTCCATCCCCAGTTTCCCACATCACCCCAAACATTTGGATTTGGTGCCGGGGAAGGATCACCCCGTGCTCCACCCTTTCCACGAATGTTGTTTTTCCTTTGCAGGGTCCGTGCTGAAGGGACAGAGGGGACAGAGCCAGGACAGCCAGGAGCAGCTCCCGAGGAGAGGACAGACCCTGACCCTCAGGGACAGCGGGGATGGAACACCAGGGCTGGGAGAGCTCCTTCCCTCAGCTCCAAAACCAAAACCAGCTCCACGTCCCCTCCATTCCTCCAGGAGCTGAGCTCCTCCCACACGGAACTGACAGGACTTCATTAACAATTTTCTAATTGCTGGGCTTTGGGAATTATTCTTTTGGATCCTGGCCGTGGATGGATGGTGAAGAGCTCTTGGGTCAAACACGACAAACAGGAGCTCAGTGCTTTTCTCTGGCAAAGACCAAGCACTTGCCTGGTTTCCAGTGGATTTTTTTTGGTCTTTATTTTATTTATTTTTTTTCTTTTTTTCCCTGCTTTTTGGGAGTTTGGGCATTTCCTGAGGATGCTGGAGCTGCACTGGATGCCATGGTGAGAACTGGAGCCTTTGGAAGAGCAGGAGCTGAGGTTTCAAAGTGTCTGCCTGTGCTGGGTGGACTCAGGAGGCTCCTTCTGCCACACCTGGAACATCCCAGTGGATCCCAGTCCAGGTGGGACTGGGAAGCAGAGCAGGAATGGGGGGAAGCCAATGTCACAACGAGGACAATGTCCCCCTCAGAGATAATTAAATTGCATTTAATAAACCCCACTGGCTCCGTGAGTGCTGGATGTTGTTTTCCATTTGCCACATTCCCAGGGGATTTTGGATTGTCCAGGAAACCTTGAGAAATCCCTGCCTAACAAAGCCAGCCCAGGAGTTCAGCACCTTTATTTTGCAGGGAAATGTCCTTTCCCTCTTCCCTTTCCAGTCTTTAACCACCACTGCCATCCCTCCTGCTCCAAAAACCACTGAAATGCAAATTATTTCCCCTAAAATACTGTCGTTAATTGTCCCTGGATTCTGTTCCCTGTAAGCACCGGAAGGTGCTGTGTGGAAATAGAACATAAAAGGGATATTTATGTTGTGGAAATATCCTTTTATGAGAAATTTTTTTTTAGGATTTAGAACATTATGTAACAAAAAAAAAATAAAAGGGTCCTGTCATATAAAAAGCACAATGGCCTCATGAGCGTGGATTCAAAATAATTATTTGGTAGCAGCCAGGGTGACTGGAAGTTTCTCCTAAGATCATTTAGGTTGGAAAAGGCTCCCGAGATTGAGCCCAGCCTGTGGTGGATCCCCACTGGACCCTGCTGCCACTGTGCCATCCTTTCCCAGCACAATTCCAACCCAGAATCCTGCACGGATCCATGGATTGGCTCTGGGGCTGCCTTTCAACCCCAGGGATGGATCTGGGGATCCCAGCGCTCAGATTTGGAATTTCTGGAGTTCCTAAGGAACATTTCCCTCCAAGGCCTTTGGATCCCCCAGCCCTGAGCAAACACAGCCAGGGCAGGGTGGGACCAGCCTGGATTGACCTGGGGGAGCAGCTGGAAAACCACCGTGGCCTTCCTCCCAGGAAACCCAGACCGGGCTCAGATGGAGAAATCCTCGGCATTTATGAGTTTGCTTTCCCAAATGCAAATATTAACCCTCGCTGGCCAGGCCCAGGGGCAGCAATTCTGCTGTCCTGTACCTGGGGGTGTTTTGGGAGTGTCCTGCAGCCTGGGAGTGTTTTAGGATTCTGTTCCCAGTGCTCTGGAGCTGCCAGGGCTGGGCAGCCTGGAACCCCAAATCCCCCAGGGAATGGGAATTACCCCAAAACTAAACTCATTTTCCCTCTAAGCTTCCAAGCTTTGCTTGCCCTCAAGGAGAGGAAATTCTCTGCTCCCTTCCAGCAGGGATTTCTTGGAGCAGGATGAGCCAGCCCAGCTCTGGGAGCACTCTGCTCCCGCTGATGTTTTCCGGGTGCTTGGAATGGCAAAACCTTCCCCAAGCGCGGTCTGACATCCTCCCCCTCTCCAAATTAAGTGCCAGCCCTGCCTCAGCCTAATTAAAACCAGCAAAGAGGACTGGGCCAGGCTGTAAAATTCTAGGACAGTTTTATGTGGAGCAATTAAAAGGGAGGTAAAAAAAAAATTGTTAAGAAATTAAACCCTAATTTCTTTTTTTTTTTTTTTTTTTTTTTTTTTGGCCAGCTGAGCTGTTCTGGCAGTGGGGCTGTGAGGGGGATGCAAAACCTGGGATGGTCGGGTCCCTGCTGCCATAAATCTGCTGGATCAAATATTCCCCTGCTTTTGAGCCCTGTAACTCATCTGCTGCCAATTAACCTAAATCACGTTTTTTCAATTAAAATTCGAGGCCTGGTGGCAGAGCCTGGTGTGGAAGCCTGGGTGTTGCAGCGAGGTGGAAATATCTGTTTTAAAAGGTGTGATCCCATTTTAGTGTTTTCCATATAAAATGGGATGTAAATGCCTGGGCCCTGGGGAGCTGTGAGAGGATCCCTGGCCTGGGGGATGAACAGGGAATCCCACCTGCACTGAGGGCAGCTCCTGGCTGCACCAAAGCTCCTTCGGGATGGGATTTTTTGCCCCGATTCTGTTTTTGGGATGGACATTTCCAGGCTGGGCTGGGAGTTTGGGATGGGAACGGGTGCCTTGCATAACACCTGGAATAATTGGCCTGGGATGGGGAAGGAAGCTGCTGCTTCCTGTCTCTGTGTCTGGTCTTGCTCCTGAGCGTTTTGTTTCATGCTTGGAAAAGGAAAACAGGCAGTGAAGGGTTGGGAAAGAGGGGAGGAAGGGCAGGGCTCGAGCTCCTTTGATACCTTCAACCCCCTGCCTTAAAAACCCCCAGAAAGGTGAATAAAACCTTCCCAGGCTGGAAAAGGAGGATGAGGATCTGCTCCCGGCCCCAGTAAGAGGAGGAAATATTCCCAGTCTCCCTGCACTCCCCCTGGAATGCGGTCCCTGCAGCATCCAGGTCATGGCAGGAATGGGTGGCCCGTAAATTCTGCGAGGTGCAGACACAAAATTTCCATGGATAATTCCATGCTGGAAATGGAGCTTCATCCTCCTGCAGGAGCTTCCTGGGATGGGGAGGACACTCGTGGTGTTCCCACCTCTCCCCACACCAGGATGTGCTTCCAAAACCTCTGGAGACGCCACGGTGTAATTTCAGTTATTCCCCCAAAAATCGCCCAGGGCTCCTCGTTCCTCCAACAAGCCCCTGCAGGTTTTCCCGTTAGGAAAGCCGGGCTGGTTTATTAATATCCACAGCGTTAATTGCTGTAATTGGGAGGCTGGCTGCCCGCTGCCGGGGATGTGGGTGTGGAAGCTGCAGGAATGTTCTCCCGGAGAGGGGAGGATGCTCCCGCGGTTATCGCGGTGACGGGGCTGTGGCTTTGGGCTCAGGTGTTAAAAGAACACTGAGAAAGCCAAACGCGTCTCCTTGGTTTAGGGTAAAAATACATCCGAGCCATGATTTAAATGTTAATTAGTGCCCGGTAATTAAGCAGCGCCCCGGGCAGAGGTGGTGATTGCCATGGCTTTGGGTTTAACCCTCCCTCAGTGGCCACCCTGCACCCCAAAGGAGCCCCGGGAATGTCCCGGGCTGGCATCAGCCCCACTGTGACCCCCCAGCCTGGCAGTGCCAGTCCTGGACCCAGCCGAGCCTTTTCGGGAGGATTGTTCCAAGCGGAGAATTCAACATTTCCTGATTTCCCTGCTCTCAGTGACGAGAACAGCCCTTCCCCTTGCCCGGCCGGCAGAATTCCTGTCGGGAAAGGGCAGGGAGCGAGGGGAGGGGGGCAGTAAATCTGATTTAATCTCACGGAGCCTTAGGGGGGGTTAATCTGTGCTGGCACGGGCGGGGGCTGCACATGACGGGCTTAGGGCAGTGCCAGGCACGGGCATTCCCCAGCCAGGGCCGGGAAAGGGAAAAGGAGAGGGCGGGGGGGGG
>VWZS01009146.1:30703-63289 GCA_013397075.1 Rhabdornis inornatus
AGGCTCAGGCTCAGGCTCAGGCTCAGGTGAGACTCAGGCTCAGGCTCAGGTGAGGCTCAGGCTCAGGCTCAGGCTCAGGTCAGGCTCAGCCAGGTGGACAAAGCCCAGCAGCCAAACCCCCCCTCCCTAAACCGGAGCTGAGCGGGACCCGCCCGCGCAGTGCTGGCCAGGCCGGCTGTTTGATAAACAGCGGCTGACGAGGAGAAACCTGCCTGGAACTGTCCCCGGGTGATAAAATTCCTGCTCTGCTGATGCCCAGATTAGCGCGGTTTAAATGGGGGTGATGCTGGGCTGGGCTCTGCGGCTCTGCCTCCGCTCAGCGTCTCCTCCGAGTCCCGTGCCCACCTGGAATGCCAGCGGGAAACGGCTCCAGGTGCCACCTGAAGGGGCTGGGTGGCACCAGCCGTCCCCTGTGCCCGGCCAGGTTTTCCTGCTTTCCCCTGGGAGCGGCCGAGCCGCAGTTTTGGCAACAGCGCGGGGCGGGGAGTGACGCGCGGAGTGTTTGAGCAGGTGAGCGGGACAAGGACAGCCGGGACACCGCTGCTGGCACCGTGTCAGGGCCACCCGGGGCCGCAGGGGTCCCGAGCCTGGAGCAAAGGCTTTCAGGAGCCGGGGTTAATCTAAAGCCCGGCTGAAGCCAGCGTTCCGTGGCTGGCTGGGCTGAGGGGGGTGAGTCACCCTTTGAGTCACCCGTGTCGCTTGCCAGGCAGGGGACCAGAGAGGGGACACTGCTGTGACCCAGCCTCGTGATCCAGAGCCCTGCTGGCACTGCTCAGCTCCTTCCCAGTGCGCTCCCAGTGTCTCTGCTCCCCCTGCTCCTTTTCCAGTTCTCTCCCAGCAGTGTTTGGTGGCCGAGCTGCAGGGCCTCGTGTCCCTCCTGGTGCCACCGCGCCTCTCCCTGCTCCGTGTTTTGTTCCAAAACATCTCCTGACCTTGCTGTGCTGTCTGACAGCATCCCCTCGTGTCAGGGCCCAGCCTGCGATGCTCCCAACCTCTATCCGAGCTCGGGGAAAAAAAAAAATAAATCTCAGGAAACAGAAAAAACAAAAAAAAATTGGCCCCAAATCTCGAAGTGGGCTGCAGCTCTGTGTGCGCAGGGTCCCGGTGGGATGGGGTGGGTGGCTTTGTCCCCCGGGATGTCCCCCTGTGTCGCTGCCGGGGTTCCCGGGGGTCGCTCCCGCCGGGCGGGGCCGGGGGGCGCGGCTATGACATCACCTCTGCGTGCTGCCATTGGCTGCCTGGCCGGTGACGTCACCCCTCCATCCCCGCGGGATGCGGCGTTGCCGTGGGAACGGGATGCGCTGCGGGGACTCCGGGCTGGGATCGCTCCTGTGCCGTGGGCTCTGGCGCTCCGAGGGTGTTCTGATGGAATTCGGGATGTGCTGGCAGCCGGGGCCGGCTCCTCTGGAGCTGCCACCTTCAGCAGGCTCAGCCCGGCTCGGTGCGAGCCTTTCCCGTGCTCGGCTCAAACCGCGCTCAGCTCCTTCAGCTCCTCCACCTCTCCCCAGCCGCCGAATAATTCTCGTTAAACCCCCGTCCGCTGGAGGAGAAAGCTGAAAAGAAATTTTCAAACGTTACAAAAGAAACAACTTAGCAAAAAAAAAAAATAAAAACAACAAAAACGCAGTTTCAAGGGTGAGGTGCTGGAAATTCCCGTGGGAGTTGGAAGCAGCAGGTTCTGGGAGCTGGGGCTGCGCCTCTGCCTCCTCCAGCCCACGGCCCCGGCCCGCTGCCGCCTGCCGCTCATTCCCAAGGACAAAACAAAGCCCTTTACCCCAGGCTTCAACTCTGACCTTGCTGTGGCAGGATTAAAATCTGCTGGAGATGGACAGCGCGGTGGCGAAGAGTTAATTCCCCCTCGTTCCCTCCCTCCCTCCCTCGTTCCCTCCCCCTCCTCTCTGTTTTTGACTCCTTTTCTTTCCAACTGGCCTGGTTTGCTGCGGAGAAATCGGGAAAACAAGCGGCCGGTGGAGTTGGGGGGTGCTGGAGGGGCTGCAGCCCCGGCAGGAGGCACAGCTGGGGTTTTTTAGCGGTTTTTATCCTCTCCCTCCCACATTTGGGGCTCCCCACTCGGGTGTTGGGGCTCCCTCCGTGGTTTTGGAGCAGGAGAGGCTGCTCGGAGCCTGTGGGAGCTCCCTTCACCCTCATTTTCTCAGGACAGAGAGGCTTTTCCTGATATAATCCCTTCTGTTTTCCCTATGAAACCTTATCACGTTTCCATTCAAATCTGGGTTTAGAAACAGTTTGGGTGAAGAGCTGAGTTGTGCACAAGTTAGGTTTGCTTCATCTTTTTTTATTTTCTTATTATTTTTTTATTTAATTTTAATTGTTCTTAATGAGAAACACCCCCACTTCCCAAAATTCCAAGCAACTTCAAAGATAACTTTGTAACACCCGCTGGTCCTCCCTGGAACTTCGTGCAGCTTCCCTGGCTGATTTCCCTGGAGTGGGAACCTCGATAAAATGCAAATTTCCTGGTGAGCTCAGAGCTCTGCACTGGGCTGCTGCTCCTGGTTCTGCTGCCTCCAGCAGAAACCTGGGAAGAATGGAAGGAGGGAGGGGGGGAGGTGGGATCAGGGGGTGCTCTGAACACCGCTGGACAGGGAGGTGTCTCCTCACCGTGGGCAAAGTCACACCATCAAAAATTCACACCATCAAAAATTTAACGGAGCTTCCAGAGGCTGAAATAAGAGTGAGCCTGCTGTGATCTCCTCAGACCTGGTCTGAGCCACGAGCAGGGGATAAATACGGCTGAAAATTAAAAAAAAAAAAAAGCATTTTTTTTTGCTGCTGGGGTGGCCCCTGGAGCTCAGCTTTGTTCCCTCCCCAGCCCTGGCTGCTGGCAGTGCCCTCTTTGCCGCTTGGGGCACTGGCATTTCTCATCGATTATATAACGGCTGAGTGTGACTGGCAGGGCCAGCCAGGAGCTGGAACAAGCCCTTCCTCCCCCAAAAGGCTCCCCCGAGCTTCCTGAGGCTGCTGGACACCGTGCCAGCCCTCTGCCAAGGCTGGGGTGCTGCTGCCAGGAGAGGGGCTGGGCATGGGGGGTGCCCAGGGTGGTGTTTGGGGTCTGGGGGGGCTGGAAGCAGATTTGGGATGTCCAGGAGCAGCCCTGGAGCCGCTCAGACTCGGGGGATGCTCTGAAGTTGGGGCCAGCTGGACTCTGGCGCCGAGCTCCCTTTGAATCAGTGGGATCGGGGCTTTGGGAGTGCAGGCTGTGCCAGCCCGGCCCTGAAAAGCTCCTGACCCGTTTCAGGCCGGGCTCAGGGCGATTGTTTGCTCCTCACAGGTTGCCAGGAGCCCCTGGGGCTGCGGCGCCGGCGTTTGGCCTCTCCTGGTGGGCACTGCTGGGAGCCCGGGGCACGGAGGGGCCTCAGCTGTGACACCAGGAGCACGGAACCATCCCAGAAATCCTCCCGGAGCTGCTGGAACCATCCTGGACATCCCTGAAATCCTGGGATTTCATCGGGGCAGGCACAGGGAGCGCTGCTCTGGCTGTTTGGACCTTGTGCCAACCTCTGCCCCTGTGGGTGCAGCGCCCTCGGTGACGCCCTCACCTCACTGGCGGTGACACTGGAGGATGCTCGGGGACACTGGCGTGGCTCCAGCATCCCCAGCTCGCTCTCTTCCTCCGTGCCCCAGCTCATCCTGCCTGGGGCAGTGTGGGGGACGCTGCTCCATGGGAATGGGGAGAGGTTTGTGGCACGGCTGGCACCACGGGGGCAGCACAAAGCTGGCAGGAGTGCCACCTCAGAGGGAGCTGGGATGGTGCAGGGGACACCGGGGACAGCGAGGGCACAGCCAAGAGGAGCTGGGCAGGGAGGTGGCACCGGGGAGAAGCTGCTCCAGCCCCCGGTGAGGGGGAGCAGATGCAGGGCAGGGCTGGGGCAGTGCCCTGGGGCAGTGCCAGGCTTTGGTGGGAGATAAATCCCGGCTTTTGGGCACTCAGCGTCACAGACTTTCGGGAAACATCCTCGGGAGCAAGGGGAAGATGGGCAGAGCCAGCTCCAGGGCAGGGATGCGGAGAAGCATCTTCACAAAAATCCGAATTATCAGGAGCAAAACTCGACTGCAGGTTGGAGTAATTGTGGTGCAAATCAGCTCTGCCTGCCCTGAGATTCCAGCTCCTTTTGAATTTCCTCACTAAACCCTGTGCCATCCTCTGCAGGCTGGGGAGGACAAACCCTCCTGCTTTGCAGCCTGGCATTACCAAGCAACCATGTCCTAAAATTCACAGCCCAATGGAGAGAACTTTGTTTACCAGGAAGAAAACCCTTGAAAAGGGGAATCTTTGGCGGAAGCATGACGGGATTAACGCCGGGGTTTCTTTAGGCACCGCTGTTGTTTTTCAGGGCCTGACCTCAGTGCTCTGATTCGCTTTTGCCAAGCCACTCTTTCCCTGCCTAATTTAGAGCAGGGCTTTGTGCTGGGCTGGCAAGGGGGAGGAGGCTGGGCCAGGTTTGGCAGCGCAGGCGGGAGCTGGGATGATCTGCTTTGGAGCAGAGGAGTCGGTCATTAGATGCTGTGCTGCCGCAAATCCTGCTGTAATTAATTTTCTCCTGAATTAATTAGAGGAATTGTGACGGCAGGCTGGGCCGGGAAGGTGTGGGGGAAATTTTTCCAGGGTGATCTATGGGTTGTTGGCAGAGCAGGAATTAAATCTCATTCCTCTGCCTTCCCAGGCTGCTGGAGCTGCTCTCAGCCACGACTGGGGTGGGCACAGCATGTCCTAGGGAAACTGTCCCCAAATCCCAAATCCCAAATCTCAAATCCCAAATGCTTCTTCGATGCATTTCCCCCTTTTTTGGGGAGTTTTGGCATTGAAGCGGAGGAGGTGGGACACACAACCCTGAGGCTGAGCAGTGCTCACTGCCCTGGGGCTCCTCACCCTGTGGGGGGAGGAAATTCAGCCTCAATTCCAGGCTCCAGAAGAGAAGAGGATTTAGGGAATGTTGGTTTGTTCTTGTTCTTTACCTCAGTGGTGCCTCTGAGAGCTGCTGGGCAGGTGGGACAAAACATTCCCGGGGAGGATGAGGAAAATTCCTGCTGCTTTGGGCAGCGGCTGTGCTGGCCCCTGGCTGTGCAGCAGCCTCGGGATGTCACCTGCTCCAGGTGAGCTCTGCCAGCCCCTGGCCCCGCTTCCTGCTCCTTCCTGGGGCAGTGGGAAGGCCAGCACGGGATTGTGGAGCCTTTGCAGCCTTTTTTCAGGAATTATCAGCCTCAGTGCTGAGCAGTGGGCAGCCAGGGGAAAACTCACAAAAAAAGCAGATTCCTTCTCCTCCTCCCTCCCCATGGAAAGGAGCAGGCTGGGGGCGAGGGGAAGGATGGGAGGGATGAAAATTCCTGCAGAATCCTCCATCCCCGTGCTGGGAGTGAAGGGGATGCTGTGTTTGTCCAGCTGATCCCGAGGGATGAGCACTGAGCCTGTGCCTTGGAGTCAGGGTCCCCCCTCTGGCCCCTTAATTAACCCCAATTAGCGCCGGTGCTCTGGGGGCACAGGTTGAGGGGAGCTGGGGCACAGCCCTGCCCAGCACCTGGTGGCACCAGGAGCTCCTCGAGGGCTCAAATAATCCCTGGGTTTGAGCTGGAAATGGGTCTGGCACAGCCAAATCCCAGCTGGAAGTGGGGTTGGGTGTCTGTGTCTGTCACCCTGTGCCAGCTGGGGACAGACACCAGAGCAGCTGTGACACAGGAATTAGAAGGAGCCAGCCTGGGATCTGCAGATCCTTCCATGCATTTGGGATCTGGGTGCATTTGTGGTGCTGGAAATGGAGATTTCGCTGCTCTTTGCCCCCAGGTTCTCGGTGCTTCTCACCTGCTGGTTCTCCTGGCCTGGCCTCACCTTCCTGATCCACTCTCAAATGTCTCTTCCCCTTAAATTCCCTCAGAACTTTTATTAGCAGGGATTTGGTGCATCCTTCCTGCCACATTCCCGGGGCAGGAATGCTTCCAGCTCTAATCCCACCCGGGACAAGCTGTGGCACATCCTCTGGCTCTGCCTTTATCCTGCCCAGCACCCGAACTCTGGGATCACAGCTCCCACCAGCACTTCCCACACCTCTGCGTGCACTCAGGCCTCCTCATTCCCTCTTTTTTCCCCTCCCAAATCTGGGATTTTTGTGAGATTTGTGAGATTTGTGAGATTTGTGAGATTTGTGAGGTTTGTGAGATTTGTGAGGTTTGTGAGGTTTGAGGAGGGGCTCAGGTTGCATTTCCAGGGGTGGATGCTCGCTTTTCCACTCGCTTTTCCACTCGCTTTTCCAGCATTCCTGCTCCTTTCTGTGCCATGCTGCTGCAGGTGCAGGAGCTGCTCCTGTCCCTGCCGGAGCCTTTGGGGCTCCAGGGCTGAGGGAAATCAAAGCCCCGAGGTCCCTGTGCCCTCTCAATGGGAGCTTTGTCTGCAGAAAAGGCCTTGAAAGCGATCTGGGGGAAGGCGATTGTTATCTGCAGCCTCCTGAACTGTTTGGATCCTGACTTTGTCAGGGATCTGGTAATTTAAACTTCAACCTGCTTATTAGAAATTTGAGAGAATAGTTTAATAATAAAAAGCAGATTTTTTTTTTTCCCTTCCACGCCTTTGTTCCTGTGCTCCTCTTTCTCTGGGCTGCTGGGGACATTTAATCGTCTGATACCCCCCCAGTCTCCACCTCCCTCTTGGCTTTTAGTTGTTTAAAGAATGGGATAAAATGGCAAGAGGGTTCTTTTTGAGGGCTGCCAAGCAGGGCTGTCCCTGTGGTCCCCGAGCTTTTGGGAACAGGGAGAGCTGAAAGGAGCTGGAGGGAACCTCAGCCTCCCAGTTGTCCTTGTTTTTAATGAGCTCTGCAAATCCATCCAGGTGCAGGAGTCCCCTCCAAGCAGGACCCTCCTGGCTGTGCTTGTTGGAAATGATACAAAGTTTAAATAAAAAAAAAATATATATTTTTTTCTCCTACAAAAGCTGTGTTCAGTTATATACAAAACAGTGCTCTGCTGCTGCTGTGGATTCCAGGGAAAAAGGGGAGCAGATTCCATGTCCTGGACAGTCCCAAAGGAAAAAGGGAGCAAATTCCATGTCATGGAAAAGGAAAAGGGGAGCAGATTCCATGTCCTGGACAATCCCAAAGTTAAAGGGGAGCTCATTCCAAGCCCTGGACAATCCCAAAGGAAAAGGGGAGCTCATTCCAAGCCCTGGACAATCCCAGAGGAGAAGGGGAGCTCATTCCAAGCCCTGGACAATCCCAGAGGAGAAGGGGAGCTCATTCCAAGCCCTGGACAATCCCAAAGGAGAAGGGGAGCTCATTCCAAGCCCTGGACAATCCCAAAGTTAAAGGAGAGCTCATTCCAAGCCCTGCACAATCCCAAAGGAAAAGGGGAGCTCCATTCCCTGCACGTGGGGAGGCTCCTGAGCGATTTCCTGCAGGGCCTGGGTTATGCTGGTTCACTTTGGCTCCTGCCCTGGATGCCACTTCCATGACATCACTTGGCCGTGGCGGAGTGGAGGAGGTGAGACACTCGTGAGCGATTATCTCGTGCAAATAGCCCTGGGCAAACAGGCTCGGGGCACTATTGACACGGAGACTGTTTCTCTTCCCAATTTCCTGCTGGGGGGGCTTTGCCAAGTAGCCAAAAATGGGCTTGGGCTTGGGGTTGGGTTGGGGGGGCGGGAACCCGAACTCCTCAACCCAAAACTTCCAATTTCAAGTCAGGGCATGGAGCTGCTGTCATGCAGGTAAATCGAATTTGCAGTTCCTGGCGTAACTTCCAGCCGGGAGCTTGGTCTGGGGCTAATTTTGGGAACTGAGTGTCTTCAGGCTGTTTGGGGTAGCTGGGATCTTCCTCCTGGATGGAGATTTGAGGTTCTCACCTTTACTCTGCCAAACTGGGGCTCCCTGCCCGGATGGAGCTGATTTTCCCGGGATAAATTCTCCCGGAGAAATGTTAGAATAGCGCTGCCGATGTGACTTTTCCCAGGATGGCTGAGGAGGTGGGGAGGGATGGGTCTGATCCCTGGGGATTGCTGCACCTGAGCTCGGGAAATGAGGATTTTCCCACCTGCAGGGCTGCCCGTGTGCCCTGGCAGTGCCAGCTCTGCCCTGGGAGCCCCATGGCTCGGGAGCTCTGGCCGCATCCCAGGGTGAGCACATCCTCAGGGCTGGCAAACTTTAACCACCAGAGCCCGTTTTTTATTAACCTGAATTTCCTCCCTCTTCCCCCATTACCTCTGCAGAAAAGAATCTGACCCCGAGCTCTCAGCATCACCTTCAGGCTTTAGTTTTTTTTTTAATTTTTTTTTTTAATTTTTTTTTTTTTAACATTTTCCCCCCACCTCCCTGCTGTTGCTTTGTGGTTTTTGGGTGAAACTCTGTCCCTGCTCCCTCCTGCCTTTGTCGGGCTCCTGGGAGCGCTTTGGGGCTGGCACAGCAGCGGCTTTAAGCCCGTCAGAGGAGCCTCTTAATTAAATTTGAAAAGTGCAGGGCTAAGAGGGTTTGCTGGGGCAGTCAGGTGCTGGGCCATGGGGCTGAACGCCTGCCACAGGCTTGCACTACCACCCACAGCCCTGATCCCGGGACATGTGCACAGATTAGGGAGAAATCCCTCCCAAATCTGGGGATTTTAACCCTTTCCAGCTCTGGGGTTTGTTTTTATGGAGCTCCCAGAGGCAGGTCCTGCTTGGAGGGGCTGGGACAGTGGCAGGGACAGCATTCCCAATATTTCCTTGGGATGGGACAGGGCACAAAAGCAGGAGCATCCCCCAGGCTGTGGCTGCACTAACAGAGGGAGGTCGGGGTCACTTTTGCAGAGTGGAGGAGTGGAACAGATTCCTGTGGGGAAAGCTCTGGGCAAAGGGACAAGTTCCTTTCTCCTTGTTTCATCCCAGCCCATCCATGTCCAGCTTCCCGGGGAGCTGGGGCTGCCCAGCCTGCAAAATGTTCTCTGGGAAATGCCAAATTCAGAAATAAATAACCAGGGCTGTGCTTGGAGCCCTCCTGCCCCAGGCCTGGCTCCAGCTCGGAGCTGTTTTCCTGTGGAACACCCTCCTTCAATCCTCATGTATATCCAGCTGTTTTTTGGTGCAGTTTTGGAAAATCCTTCCTTCAATCCCTGTGTACATCCATCTCAGAGCTGTTTTTTGGTGCAGTTTTGGAAAATCCTTCCTTCAATCCCTGTGTACATCCAGCTCAGAGCTGCCCACACAATGGCTGGAGCTTTGGGGGCTTCTAAAATAAAGAAAATTTTCTCCATACTCACTTGGAGGGGAAAAAAATCAAATTTGAGCAGCCCAATGCCTGGCTTTGAGGCTCTTAGATTCTGCCTGGGAGTTTTTACAGGGAGATTTTCCCAAATACTGCATCCTGGATGTATTCCCAAGGTTTTCCCTTTGGTTTCTAAAATTCAGGAGTTTTCTGGGCTGGGGGAGAGCTGGAAAAAGCCAGGCAGGGCTGCACCCACAAAATGTGGGACTGCACCAGCAGCACCAGTGGCTTTGTCCCAGCTCCCAGTTCCTGCCTGGAGCTTTGGCTGATGGTTTGGGGCAGGAGGGAGCAGGATTCAAAAAAAAAAAAAAAAATGGAGCTTGGGGAAGGCTGCTGGACCTTCCTTCCCGCCTGGAGTGGGGCTGGGCTCAGGGTTTTTGGGTCTCCTGGTAAATCCCACATTCCCAAGGAGCCTCAGAGCCTGGAGCACGTCCCAGAGCCGGGCCAAAGCCAACAATCCTCTCCAGTTTCAGGAAATTGGGAGCTGTGGTTGGACAGGACGGGTGACACGGGTGACACAGGTGACACAGGTGACACAGGTGACAGGCTGCAGCCCTGGGTTGTGCTGTGGGATTGCTCAAGGTGGGTTCAGGGTGTCGGGTCAGGGATTTGGGACTTTCTGGGCTCCTGGACTTGCAGCCAGCTCTGCTTGTGGGTGAACTTCCCCTGCTGCCTCCAGGGAATTGTTTCCTCCAGGGAATTCTGTTTCCTCAAAGGAATTCTGTTTCCTCCAGGGAATTGTTTCCTCCAGGGAATTCTGTTTCCTCAAAGGAATTCTGTTTCCTCCAGGCAATTCTGTTTCCTCAAAGGAATTCTGTTTCCTCCAGGGAATTGTTTCCTCCAGGGAATTCTGTTTCCTCAAAGGAATTCTGTTTCCTCCAGGCAATTCTGTTTCCTCCAGGGAATTCTGTTTCTTCCCTCCTCAGTCATTCCCCAGGCAGAAGGGAAATCTCGCCATTGCTTCCCACCAAGGAATGTGGCAGAAGTTTTCCTGGGCTGTTCCCAGGTCTGTACCTTCAGCTGAGGGCTGGGGGACGCTTTATGTGCTGGAACTTTCCATGTTTTCCTGGAAAACTCCAGGCTCAGGATGCCCCTCTGGAAGCAGCCCAGTGCCCACCCTGTTCCATTCTGCTCCTGTTTTATTCCAGCTGTGCTGGTTTGGGGCTCCCAAGGACAGCAGGGAATTGTCTTGGCTCCCTGTTGGCAGCTCCTGGGCGATGTTTGGCACCTCTGCAGGGCTGGCAGTGCCAATGTCCCTCTCTCCAGGCTGGGAATGTCACCCTCTCCAGGCTGGCAGTGCCATGTCCCTCACTCCAAGATGCCAATACCAATGTCCCTGTTTCCAGGCTGGGAATGTCCCTGTTTCCAGGCTGGCAGTGCCATGTCCCTCTCTCCAGGCTGGCAGAGCCATGTCCCTGTCTCCAGGCTGGGAATGTCCCTCTCTCCAGGCTGGGAATGTCCCTGTTTCCAGGATGGCAGTGCCATGTCCCTCGCTCCAGGCTGGCAGAGCCATGTCCCTGTTTCCAGGCTGGGAATGTCCCTGTTTCCAGGCTGGCAGTGCCATGTCCCTCTCTCCAGGCTGGCAGAGCCATGTCCCTGTCTCCAGGCTGGGAATGTCCCTGTTTCCGGGCTGGGAATGTCCCTGTTTCCAGGCTGGCAGTGCCATGTCCCTCTCTCAGGGGATCCCAGGCTCCTCCCCAGATGCAGCAGGGAAGGAAGGAAGGATGTGTTTTATCAAAGCCAGTCGCTGCTGTTTGAGTTCCTGCTCTGCAGTGTGATACCATCTCAAAACCAACAGGGCAGGTAAACAATGACTCTGCTTGGCTTTGAGTCCTTTCTCTTTCCCTGCTGTTTAACTTTTCAATTACTCCAACTGTGGCTGCAGCCTGGAGTCCCAGCAGATGTGAGGATGTGTTTGGGGGAGGAGGATTCTGGCCCTTCCTGGATTCCTGGAATCCTGCAGAAGCCGAAAAGAGCAGGAAATATTTTTCTAAGGCAGCCGAAAGGAGTCGTCGTTTAATAATAACCCAAGGTGTGAAAAACCCCTCAGGTATTTATGAGCAGATGTGATTCAGGACTAATAAAGAGCTGAGAACCTGTCAGGAGGTCACGGGGATCGATGAATCATCTGCCAGGGATGGTGGGTTTATCAAGCTGAAACCGATGCTGGTTTTATGGTGGTGTCTGGTGGCAGTGGAGACACTGAACGAGCCCCAGGTGTCCCCAAGAGGAGCGGACACCTGGCTGCCACCGGGGGACTTCACCAGGAAGAAAAGCTGAGCTGCCAGGAGCTGCCAGGAGCTGCAGCTCTGAGGAGGAAATTGATATTTCTGCTGAGCCGTGCAGAGAAAACAGATCTCACCCCCAGGATTTTCCCTTTCCGCCTTGCAAGGGAAAAACTTCCTGCCCTGGGAGCTGCCAAGGGCTCGGCGTTCACCCGGGAGCCTGGGGAGAGCCTGGAGGGAGTCAGGGAATGATTTGGGATGGGAGGGACCTCAAAGCTCATCCAGTTCCACCTCCCATCATCCCAGAGTGCCCCAAGCCCTGTCCAACCCGGCCTGGGACACTTCCAGGGATCCAGCTGCCCTGGGAATTCTATTCCAGGTTATCCCCACCCTCACTGGGGAGAATTCCTTCCCAAAATCCATCTAAATCCTTATCCTGTGTCGCCAGAGCTCCCCTGGGATGCTGTTCTCTGGTCTCTCTTCATTCTGAAAAGTCTCCTGTTGCTTTTACCAAACCTTTTCCTGCTGCTTCTCTTCCTTCCCGCGGTTTTCCTCCTCTGCTTTCTCCCCTCTCCTCTCCTGCTCTCCCTTGCTTGAAATCCATGGAAAAAATGTGCAGCCTCCCCAAGAGAACATCTTGGCAAAGTCATAACTTGTTAAGCGCCATAATTAAAATATTTCTCTCATTAACCTGGAAATTATATTTCTTCCTGAATTATACCGGAGATTTTCTTCTCCCCTCCCTAATTAAATTGCCAGTTTCAACAAAACTGCTTCAGATCCACGGGATCCCAGGCTGGTGGAGAACCAGCAGAGCAGGAAAATCCTTCTCCAAAGGGATCTGCTCCCCATCCTGTCCTTCTCTGGCACATGGAGCATCCTCCTAAAGCAGCAGCAGGACCCAAACGTTCCCAACTCCTGGAAATTGTAGGAAAAGGAGGAATATTTTCCAGTGGATGTGGTGATTTTCTGGCTGTTTGCAGATTTCCTGAGAGGGAGCTTTTCCATAGCAGCCAGGTCCTGGAAGTGCAGTTTTCTGCAAGGGAGATTTTGGCATCAGGGATGGTGCAGGTCTGGCTCTGTCCTGGTGATTTTCCTGGAGATTTGTCCTGGCTCAGGGAATCAGGGAGCTCGGCTGGGTTGTGCTTGAGCCTCTGCTGGACTTGGTCCTCAGGATTCCTTGGAATGTTGTCCTGAACTCATCCCACCAGGGCTGGGGGGGCTCTGACAGTGACTCCCCCTCCAGGTTGTCTCCGTGCTGGTCACCCCCGGGGTCACTTCCCAGGGTTTCTCCCTGGATGTTGTCAATCATCTTCTGACAAAATCTTTAACGCCCCCATCCCCATCGCCATCGCCATTCCCATCCCCATTCNATTCCCATTTCCCATTCCCATTCCCATTCCCATTCCCATTCCCATTCCCCATTCCTCTTATTCCCATTCCTCATTCCTGTTATTCCCATTCCCAATCCCATTCCCATTCCCATTCCCCATTCCTGTTATTCCCATCCCCATTCCCCATTCCTGTTATTCCCATTCCCATTTCCCATTCCCATTCCCATTCCCCATTCCTGTTATTCCCATTCCCGTTTCCCATTCCCATCCCCATTCCCCATTCCTGTTATTCCCGTTTCCCATTCCCATTCCCATTCCCGTTTCCCATTCCCAGGACGGCTGTTCCCGCTGTGCTCACATCACCCCGGCAACATTGAACTCACAACCCTCCAGCAGCACTGGCGGCATATTCCGGTCTGTTCCCTTTCCTGGCTGCCCTCCCCCATCATCCGCAGGGGCAGGGAGCACCGTCCTGCCTCCATCACCTCCGAATCTCTACCTCGCTCAGCTTCATTCTTATTAATTAAAATTACTGCGTTTTCCTTTGTTAATTTTCTCGATGCTGCGGATGCCCGAGGTGTCCCCGGGCTGCGCGCAGGGCGGACCTGTGGACAGAGACACCCAGGGAGCTGCAAAATCACAGCTCGAGGATCCTTTCTCTCGAGCCTGAATCCTTCCTGCTTCCCAGGCTGAGAAGCTGATGGTAGCTGCAGACAGAAAGGAAATTTCCCAAGGTGATAAATGGTCAAAAAACAACTTAGAATCTGGTGGAAAACAGAGTGGAATTCATAATAAAGATTAACACCTGTTGTTTTCCCATGGGATACATCCTGAGGCCTGGTCTCTTGGATGTTTATCCCAATTAGCCAATGAGCTGCTGTCCTGTTCCGGTCTCTCATAACATGCTTTAAATACAAGTTGGCCTTTTTTTCCCTAAAAAGCTCCATGTGTGTTGTCGCTCTTTTTCCCTCTCTCTGGGACCGAAACCACACGGACCTGCCTCGGGCTGGCTCCCAGTGGCCCGGGGCTCTGGGTGGCCCCGGGATTTAGCGAGGGCATCAGCGGGGTTAATCCCGCGGAGCCGCTGCGTGAGCCCGCCTGAATGCGGCCGGGGCCAAACTTGTCACAACTGATTTGGGCAGCGGCGGGTGAGGCAGCTGAGCTGAGTGGATAAGCCAAGCCACCAGCCTGGACCTTTATTTTAGGATGGATTCCGGCTGCCGGCTCTCCTTGGGCTCCCCAGGGAAGAGCAGGAGCGGGAGGAGGTGACGCTGTGACACCCCTTGGCACACGGGTGGCGTTTATTTCCCGGCTCACATCCTCATTTTTGATGAGGTTTTCTGGGTGTTTGAAAGAGCAAAGCCCCGTTAGGGATAGGTTCCAAAAGTCTCCTTTAAAGAGACGTTTTCAAAGGGGTTTTTCAAGCTCGGGTTGGATGAGACTCGGAGTGATTTGGGATGGTGGAAGGTGCTCCTGCTCATGGCAGGGCTGGAATGGGATGGGATTTAACCTTTCAAACATAAAGCAGTCTGGGATTTTGTGATTTCAGACCTTGTGGGTGATGAGCTCGTGGCTCACTCGGGCTAAAAAAGCTGTTTTACTGACCTGCTCCTCTTTGGGAATTCTCAAACAATTTCATTAAACTCTAGTCTAAGTGTGATGATGGAATGATGAACTTCAGGGATGTTCTTTCGTGCTGCTTCCTGAGGTGAATCTCGGTTTTTAAACATTCTGCCTTTAAAAACACGGCGCTGTGCCCTGGAATACAGAGACTCCTGGTTTTTGTTGCTGGAAGTCTCCAGAACCCCTGGGCTCATCCTTTTTCTCTCTCTATCCCTGTTTTCCCTGTGCAGAACTGGAATTTTGCCTCCCTCCTTCCAGCACATTGTGAAGGGTGTTTGATGTCACTTCTGCCATTGGGAAAGGAGCAAGCTTGGGAAAGGAGGGATTTTGGGAAAGGTGGGAATCTTGGAAAGGAATGAATTTGGGAAAGGAGTGAATCTGGGAAAGGAGTGAATTTGGGAAAGGAGGGAATCTGGGAAATGAATAAATCTGGGAAGGGAGTGAATCTGGGAAAGGAATGAATTTGGGAAGGGAGAGAATTTGGGAAAGGAGAACATCTGGGAAAGGAGCGAGCTTGGGAAAGGAGTGAATTTGGGAAGGGAGTGAATCTGGGAAAGGAGGGAATCTGGGGAAGGAGGGAATCCAAGAAAGGAATAAATCTGGGAAAGGAAAGCATCTGGGAAAGGAATGAATTCGAGAAAGGAGTAAATCTGGGAAGAGAATGAATTTGGGAAAGGAGGGAATCGGGGATGGGAGAGAACTTGGGAAAGGAATAAACCTGGGAAAGGAGAAATAAATCCCCCTGAGCCTCAGCGTTGCTGTTGTCGGGGCCGCTTGGAACACGGATTTTTCCAAGGAGCTCCTTGGCAGCATCCAGAGCCACCACAAAGAGGGAACAGCGTGTCCAGTCTTGTCCCTGCACGCTGTTTGCTCCCTGCTGCAGCCCTGGCACGGAGCAGAGTGCCCAGGGCCACCGGGCAGCCCGGGGCTGCTGGCCTGGGCATGCAGGGATGGAGCAGGGCTTGCCCTGCCTCGCCATTCCTGGCCAGATTCCCGCCTCTCCAGGGACAGGTGGTGTGAAAATCAGATTTTTCCCGTTGCAGAGAGGCAGGATTTTGGAGGCTAGCCACGAGATCAGCTCCCCAGCAGGGGTTTGTCCAGCTGCATCCACCAGCAGTGGGTTGGGGTGGCAGTGCCAGCTCGGCTGGTGGAATTTGTTGGCTCTGCTGGAGCCTTTTTCGAGGGTGAGATGTTTTTTTAACACCCAGGATTTCATCACAAACCCTGCTGTCAGTCACCTGTAGGCGAATGACTCTCCAAAACCCAGCCCTAGATTGGAGGAAACGATAAGCCGCTCTTCTTGTCCTAAAACCTTGCTTTTTTTCGCTCTCTTTATTTAATAGAACACCGGGTAAATAATCATTGGCCTCCCATGGCGCGCGGTGGGCGTGGAGGGAGGGGCAGAAAGTGGCCAGGGAATGGCTTCAGTTCTGCACTTGGTGCAAAGCCAGAGGTTTCCGTGGGCAGCCAGGACTGTCCCTGGCACATTCCTCTGGCTCGGGGTGCCAGGGGGGGTTCCCAAAAAGTGAAAATGCCCCTGAGCTGCTCCGGGAGCTCTGCCCTGCTGGGAGAGGTGATGGGATGGGAATTCCCGTCCTCCCCACACCTCCAGCTGCTGATGGACAGACCACACCGAGGGAACACATCTGGGCTTCCCCTCAGGCTCTGATTCCCAGCAGGAATTGTGGAAATTTCCAGGGGGAATTTCTCTGCAGGGTCGGGAGCGGCTCCTCCTGGATGGAAACTGAGTTTTTTTATTGGGCACGAGGCATCAGGGCTTCAGCCCCGATGCCGGAGGTGCCACAGGGTTGGCAGGTACCTGGACTGGCACCTGGACTGGCTCCGTGACGTTGCAGCAGTGATGCCGCTTTCCAAGGCACCAGCGCTCCCAGAGACACCCAGCGGCAAAATTCCCACCAGGAAGGGAAGCGTGGGGGCTTTAATCTGGATTTCAAACGCTGTGAAGAGGGACGGAGTAAATCCTCCATCGCTTGGAGCCTTGGATGGGAGCAGGATTCCTGAAATCCCCGCTGTCACTGATCCACAGGGCACCTCCTGGCCACAGGAATTCCTGGAAAAGCAGCTCCCAAGGAGGCTGCGGTCCATCCTGGGGGAAAATTCTCACATTTTGGGCCATTCCCTGGGGCTGGCTCTCCAGGAACAGCCCGCTCCCAGCTCCCAGCTCCTTTCCCCACCCCCGTGCTCCAACCGCTGTCACTTCCCTCCTTTTCTCCCCCGCTCGTTTCCAAGCGTTTTCTCCGACAGTTGCTTGTTATAATTGGGATTTTTTTTTCCCCCCCTTCCCTCCCTGGCTGTTGTTACCTGTCCCAGCCCTCAGGCAGCGAGCTCGGAAATGCATTTTCGCTGGGGTTTGCCCCGGCCTGTCCCACTCATCACCCAGAGGATGGTGCGTGCATCTCTGGCATCCAGGGATCGTTGCAGCTTGGCGGAGCTTCCTCCCGCTTCCCCTGCCTCCTTTTCCAAAATTATCCGCTCAAAATAGCAGAGGAATGGGTGGGGGGGGTGACGTTCTTTGTGCCCTTGTGGGGACACAATGGGCGCACGCCCTAAAAAACCTGGTCGGGAGTTTGTGCCTGCAGGGTTTGCCGGGCTGCGGGTGGGGTTTGTGCCGTGCTGGATATTATTATGTCGTTATTTATCAGCTGGAAAAGAGCCTCGAACTATCCCAGCGCAGCTTCAGGGCGGACACGGGCAGGAATTTCGCCACGGAGAGGATTTTCAAGCGTTGGCAGGGGATGCCCAGGGAGGTTTGGAGTGCCAGTCCCTGGGGGTGTCCAAGGAAAGGCTGGATTTGTCGCTTGGCTCTGGGCTGGGGACAAGGTGGGGACAGCTCAAAGGCTGGAATCGATGATCTTGGAAGCCTTTCAGAGCGCACTCAGTGGTTAAACAGAGAATTCCCACCTTTTCCCTGGGAATATTTAGCTCTCAGCCAGCTCGGGGCAGACAGATTTGTTCCCAGTGCCACGGATTTTTCCATCTCCACCTAATAACATCTTGAGCTGTGTGTAATTAACTGGGGAGTGATAGGCTTGTAATTACCCTGGGAGAAGGATTGGGTTTATCTTTATCTCGGGAACTTTATTAACCAGGAGGTTCTGGACCATTTTGGGATGTGTTGAAATGTCTGAAGCGGTCCTGGAGCCCTGCAGGGACAAATCCACCCTTCTCATCCTCCCTCAAAACTCTTGGATTCTCCCTTTTTTTTTTGTGGTTTTAGGAGGGATCGGAGGGGTGGGAAGGAGGAAATCTCTGCTCGACTCAGGAAAGAGGCTCCTAAACCACCCCCAAGATGGGAAACAACTGCTCAGCCCTGGAAATTGGTAATTGAGGCTTCTCCTGTGTGGATGTGATGGAACCATCCCGAATTTGGGATGTGTGTCGTGCACTCTGTAAGAATATTACAGAAATGCGGGGTTTGGCTCGTGAGGCAGTAAATTTAGAGATTGCGGGATTTTTGGTGTTCAACTCCCACCAGTTTGTCTTTGTTATCCCTCTGACTGGGAAACACGGATTGGGTTGGTCAAAGGGAGACAACTCCCAGCCTTTTTCGGAGGTTTTGAGGCAAATAAAACCCTACAAGGTGCCTTTGGGTGTTAAGAGCCGGGTTTGGAGTTATTTCAGGGATTCCTGCCCTAATTTTGCTCTCTGCATCCCAGGAGCAGCTTCCTCTTCCCAGTTTCCCCGGGGATTTGTAGGCAGGTTGACCTGGGAGATGGGCACACCTTGGAAAACAGAATTATTGAATTTTGCTCTTCGGGATTTGCTTGAGGTGGATCTTGGGGATCGTTCAGAATTGTCCTGGTGCTTTGAACTCGGAAATCTTGGATGCTGGGTTTTTGTGTCTGAGTCCAGGACTTTTCGGGGACTCGTGCTGCAGCAGCAGCTGCTCTGAAAAGCTCCGGGGCGGGTTGGATGCAGGATTCAGGTGTAGGATGAGGTGAGAATTCAAGTTGGGCTGCAGGATTTAGCTGAGAATGAGGTGAGAATTCAGGCTCGGTGCAGGATCCATCCGTAAACGAGGTGAGAATTTCCCTCCAGGTCCAAGTGATGTCCCGGGTGTCACCCATGGGTGACTTCAGGTGTCCTGTGACCACCTGGGCATCCGAAACCTCGGAACAACGACGTGGTTGTGATAAATAAATGGTTAATAAATGTGAAGGTAATTGGGGAACGAGGAAAAAGAAAAGAAGCTGGGCTGGTTAAATAATTTATCTGTTAATTAATTATTTTTGTGCTGTCGTTTGAGGCGTTAAGGGAGGAAGAATGGGTCACTGATTAGGGCACTGCCCTGGAAAAGGAGCTTGGATTTGGGGAAATCTGGGAAAGCCATTTCGTCTCTTCACGCTCCTGGTGTTCTGAGGCTAATTATAATAAATTATAATGATGTAATTATAATGAACTCATTAATGGAGTGTCTCATGGGGTAGAAAATACCTTGTTATACTCCAAGTCGAATATTGATCATATTAGGAGTCAATATGGAGCAGGAATAATGCTGGCTGCAGGGAAATGGTGGAATTAGAGAATATCCTGCATTGAAGAGACACAAAATGTTCCTTTTAAACGGTGTTTAAGACACTCCCAGCTTGAATTAAGTGGTTTGTGATGCTGCTGTGCAGATGGAGAGGGCCAGGCTGGGAACACGACCCCTCCTGGGCTATCCCAAAAGATCCTGATGAACATTAACAGCTCGAATTTATAAACGCTCACAAGTCCAACACATGTTTTTATCAGAATAATTATCATTAGAGGAATGGAATCTTCGCATTTTCCATTTTTTGGTGTCTCCCAGTCCAGCCTGGGACCATCTTTGTGTCCAGACCTGCGCTCATTTTGGGATGGCGACATTGAAGAAATTAAAGGAGGTGCTGAGGACAGGATAAATGCGCTCCCTGCCCGAGGGAAAACCACGTGGAAAGGAGATTTTTCCTGCTGAAACCACAGGGCTCGATGTGACCCGGGGTCTGTGGCCACCTGGAAGGTGCCAGAGCTTTCCAAATCCCAGCACTTTGCACCTCCCAAATCCGGATGCTCAGGGAACCGAGTGCTTCTGGCTCTGCCGGAATCCTGAATTTCAGAGAAAACGAAGGATTTTAGGACAAAATTCCAGCAGGACGCTTTTTGCTCTTTTCACTCTTCGTGGGGCAAAATCCTCCCTTTTTGCCCCCTTTAATTTCACCGCAGCTGGTGTCTGCTTTGAACCCTGGAGCCGTGGGAAGCGCCCGTGGTTTGGGTGAATCCCCGGTGCCACCTCCACCCCTGGCTGTCCCCTCGCTGCTCCCGGCGCTGGCACTTCCCAGCCTACGTGCTGAGCCGGGGAGTTAAAAAGGTAAAACGCGAAACCTGATCCCCCGGTGACCTGTCTAATCCTGCTCCCCGGCACAGCCGGAGCTGAAATTCTCGTCCTGCCAAACAATGACTCGAGGAGACGACAGGAGGAAGATGAGAATCTGCAGGGATTTATTTTTATTTATTTATTTATTTATTTATTTATTTATTTATTTATTTTTCCCCACTCCATCTCCTGTATTTTTTCGGGGCTGGACGCTGCCAGCTGGAAGGCAGGGGAGGCGAGGAGGAGTTTGGGGTTGGATCCTTCTTGGTGGGAGAGTTGGGAAGAGTTTTCGGTTGTCTGACCTAAATCTGCTGTGCTGGAGGTGAACGGCTCCGATCTGAGGAGTGAAACATTTCACATCCACCAAATCCGCTGGTTATTGTGGGCTCAAACCTGGGCAACTCCCAAATATTTCCCTGTTGGGCTGGGAATGAAGTTTTGGTGTTTTGGGCTGTGCTGGGAGAGGCTGAGCTTTGCAGGCTGCTCTGGGACAGCAGCTCAGGCCCTGCCTGGGTCCCCCCTGCAGTTCCAGGCTGGTGCTGCCTTTCCATAAAGCCAGGACTGGTCCTTCCTTCCCCTGGATCGCGTGTGGGATCTGGGAACTTCTCGGAATTGTGTGTGCCAGGCCAGGAGCTGGGACATGGGATGGTCTGGGTTCAAAGAGACCTTAAAGATCATCCCAAGGAGATGATCCCTGAGTCACTTCCATCCCAGAGCATTCCATGAGCTGTCCCAAGTGTCCATGTCCATACCCAGGGCCCTGGCTGTGGGATTTTCCTGTATCCGTGTACAAAATCCTTCATGGACATTTTTGGGCACCACAGGAGGTTTTATCTCTAGGTTGGAGTTGAGGAAAAACTTTCCTGTCCTGAGCTTTGACACAGGTCCCACCGGACCCACCTGCAACGGGATATTTTGGAAAAGCAAAGGATAATTTGGAAAAGCAGCCCCTTCAAAGGGAACCAGCTTTGATTCCAGGGCTTCTACTCTGTTGGAATTCCAGCCCCTCTGGATTAGAGGGACAGAGCCATTCCCAAAATCTGTGTTGTCCTCGCTCCTGGACACTTCCCATCTCTTGGGGCTCTGTTTTCCCTGTCCCAGAACCTCCAGCTCTGCTGCTCCATGGAATGGAACCAAACCTGAGCAATTCCCAGCTCCATTCGTCGGATGGAACCTCCTGGCTGGATCCCAGGATTCCCTTCCTTATTTTTTTGGGCCCAGCACCCTCCAATCCATCTGGTATTGGTGGTGCAGGGTCATGGAAAGGGAAGGCTTGGAGAAATATGGGATTGATGGAATATGGAGAAATACAGGATTAATGGAATAGGGAGAAATATGGAATTTATGGAATATGGAGAAATATGGGATTAATGAAATAGGAAGAAATATGGAATTAATGGAATATGGAGAAATACGGAATGGATGGAATAGGGAGAAATATGGGATTGATGGAATATGGAGAAATAGGGAATTAATGGAATATGGAGAAATATGGGATTAATGGAATATGGAGAAATAGGGAATTAATCCAAGCTCAGTTCTGTGCTGAAGGGTGGAGGCTGTTTGGGGTTACCAGGGGGGTTTGGGGTGTGGAAGGTGTTTTGGGGTTTGGAGGCTCTTTTAGGTTTGGAAACTCTTCAGGGTGGGAGGCTGTTTGGGATTTAGAGGCTGTGTGGGATTTGGAGGCTGATTGGAGTTTGGAGGCTGTTTGGGATTTGGAGGCTGTTTGGGATTTGGAGGCTGTTTGGGGTTAGGAGGCTTTTTGGGGATTGGAGACTCTTTGGGATTTGGAAGCTGTTTGGGATTTGGGGGCTATTTGGAGTTAAGAGGCTGTTTGGGATTTGGAGGCTGTGTAGGTTTTGGTGGGGATTTGGAAGCTGTTTGGGGTTTTGTGAAGATTTGGAAAATGTTTGGGGTTTGGAGGCTGTGTGGGGTTTGGAGACTGGGGTTTGGAGGGGATTTGGAGGCTGTTTGGGATTTGGAGGCTGTTTGGGGTTAGGAGGCTTTTTGGGGTTTGGAGACTCTTTGGGATTTGGAAGCTGTTTGGGATTTGGTGGGGATTTGGAGGCTGTTTGGGGTTTGGAGGCTGTTTGGGATTTGGAGGCTGTTTGGGATTTGGTGGGGATTTGGAGGCTGTTTGGGGTTTGGAGGCTGTGTGGGATTTGGAGGCNTCTCCTGTCCCAGCCTCATCCAGCACCAAACGCTTCTCATGGAATTCCTGCAGCCCGGGCTCTGTAATGGAAAATGTGCCCCACCTTGAGCGCTGCGCGATTACTCACGGCTGCAATGCTGGTAATTAAGAGAGTTAAACCCGGCTTTATTGCCTGTCACTTATCACCCAAGCCCCGGAATATCTGAGGGATGCATCAGAGGCCGGATGTGCCGGTTCCCACCTGAGGTCACCTGCCCTTCCAGCACCGGCAATCCAATGGCTCTTCCCCACTTTAAATAGAATTTTGCTCAAAAAAAAATTTGTTTTTGGCGCCGCTGGGCTGCTGGGGTATGGAGTGAAACCCTGCAGTGTGACGAGACGTGAAATTTGGGGTGGTTTCATCACGGTTTTGGTCTCTGTGGAAGCTTCCAGCACCTCCTGGTTGCTTCTGCCCCCAGAAAGGTTCCCAGGCTTCACCTTGCTGAGGTGGTGCTGGATCCCAGCTCCTCGCTGCCAGCCTGCAGGGAAGGCTCTGCTGGCTCTGGGATTTGCTGATTCAGCTGCTTAAAAGGGAATTTTGAGGCACCCAGGGAACAGGGTTACAACACCTGGGCTGGAATTTGCAAATCAGCTTTGAGCTGCAGTTCAAATCTCCTTCTTCGGTTTAGTCTCTGCCCTTAAATCTCCTCTTCAAGATGGGTTTTATTTCCTCTTTGTTTTGGAGGCTGAGGTACCATATCTCAGGTGGGTTCGAATGCTGAGAGAATTCCAAGATATGGGAACTCAATACAAACTTAGTTATTGAAGAAATAAGGAAAAAGAAAATACAAATATTTGGGACCTAAAAGAGCACGTGGCTCTGACTTCCCTGGTGCATCCCAGGGAAATGGTGATTTCTGAAGGTCAGGGTTTCTAGGGATGTATTTAACGCAGAAAAGTCCCAGGGAATGGGTTTGGTTTTGCCTTTTTCCGAACCTGCAATAACTCACCTGGGGGAGAACTGGACAGGGATGGGAATTAATTGGAAAGGGGTGAGATTTAATGTCCTTCCCACCCCCAAAGCATTCCATGGTCCTGTTGCTGCAGTGTGGGAGGCAGATCACTCTCCCTTTGGATTGGGATGCTGAAGGAAAGGGAGATGCTCTTTCCAGGCAGGAATTTTCCCCAAAATTGTTCCCCAGAGCAGCCCGTGTGTCAGCCAGAGCCTGGTAAAACCACTTTGGTAAAACCACAACTGAAGGCTGAGCAGTGCCAGAGGAATTTTGGGAATGGGGTTCCCTGTGTCCCGTGAGAGGGTCTGAAAGGTGAGCAGTGATTTACAGCAATGAGTAAAAAAAAAAAGGGAAATATGATTGAATATGATTGAATTCCTTTTCCAAGCTGTTTGTGTCCATCCCAGCCTGGTCTGGAGCATCCAGGGAGGTTCCTGCCCCGCTGGGAGAGCTGTGCTGACACCCCAATCCTGCTGCTATCCCGCTGCATATCCCATTCTGTATCCCATTCCATACCCTATTCCATATCCCATTCTGTATCCTATTCCATATCCCATTCCATATCCCATTCCATATCCTATTCCATATCCTAATCCATATCCCATTCTGTATCCCATTCCATATCCTATTCCACATCCCATTCTGTATCCTATTCCATATCCTATTCTATATCCTAATCTATATCCCATTCCACATCCTATTCCCTGCATCCCATTCCACATCCCATTTCTTCTATTCCATTCCATATCCCATTCCCCCCATCCCATTCACTCCATCCCATTCCATATCCTATTCTATATCCTAATCTATATCCCATTCCACATCCTATTCCCTGCATCCCATTCCACATCCCATTTCTTCTATTCCATTCCATATCCCATTCCCCCCATCCCATTCACTCCATCCCATTCCATATCCCATTCTCTCCATCCCAGCCTGGTTTGGAGCATCCAGGGAGGTTCCTGCCCCGCTGGGAGAGCTGTGCTGACACCCCAATCCTGCTCCTATCCCATTCCACATCCCATTCCCAACTGCCCTTCCTTCCCCTCCATGGGGGAAGCGAAATTCCTGCGGAGCCCTCGGTGCTCCAGCCGGGCCAGCATTCCAGGATTCCCGGATTCCCATCCCCCTGCCCCGTCTCCCCCCAGCCCTGGCCTTTTGTGGAGATTTATAGAGCCGAGTGGGCTGGGAACAAACCGCAGACAGCGCGGGGATGTGCTGTGCATACTAATGGCGAGATGCTGCCCTGGCCCTCGGGCCACTGCCGGGTCAGCCCGGGGGCTACCGGCTTTATTGCTGGGCTCCTCACACCCCGGCTGCAGTGGCCAGCCTGGCCACAGGCTCGGGGATGCATCCAGCAGGAAATTTGGGGTTTTGTTGGAAATAAGACGCCGCTCCCCTCGCCAGTACTGCTTCTCTTTCTCGAGGGAAAAAAAAAAAAAAAAATCCCTTCTTGAATTCCTTCTTGGCCATCGCTGGTTTGTGAGTGGAGTGAGGGAGGTGGGATGGAGAGGGGACAGAAGTGTTGTGGGGAGCAGCTGGGTTGGTTTAAAGATTTGTCCCTCCTTGACAGGAGGGAAGAGGAGAGGAAAACTTTTCACCCAAGTTTTGGGAGGGCAAAGTTTTGGGATCCTGGCTGTGCCGTGGATCTCTCAGCCCTGGCACAGCCAGGCCTGCAGCCCCTGCGGCACTCACAGACCCATTTTGGTCCGTTTTTGGTCCCATTTGGGCAAATTTTTAGTCCTGTTTGGCCCTGGCTGGGGCTGCAGGGAGGTTTGGGCGAGGTGCAGAGGTGGGTGGTGATTTATGCCCAGGGCAGAGAGGTTCCAAAACATCCCGTTTTTATGGCATCCCCTCTGGCCTGCAGCCCGTTTCCTCCTCATGTTACATCTTGTCTGCTGCCTTTGGAAGAGCTCTGGGGGCAGGGATTGTCGTTCTCTCTCGTCCTGAGCTGCTTTCTGCACTCAGAGCAGTAAAACACACGAGGAACACAAAGAGTTTGGAGCAGGATTAGTCCCTGGGCATTTCCCAGGAGATCCTTGGAGATTCCCCAGCCTGGGGGATCCAAATGAAGGATTCCCTCGCTGGGACTCGGGTGTGATCAGCTCTATCTGAGGATAATGTTAATTAACTCGTCACTGATGGCCTCTGATTGCTGGGGAAGGGCTGGATCTGGTCAGTGGAGCTGGGAATGGCTGTGGTCACCTGGAATTGGGAATGGATGTGGTCATTGGGAATGGCTGGATGTGGTTAATGGGAATGGCTGGATGTGGTCAGTGGAACTGGAAATGGCTGTGGTCACCTAGAATTGGGAATGGATGTGGTTACTGGGAATGGCTGGATGTGGTCACTGGGAATGGTTGGATGTGGTCACTGGGAAGGACTGGAAGTGAACTGGTCCAGGTGGGGTTACCTGGGCTGGACGAGGCTTTGTGACCCCATCACCTCTCTGGTGATTCCACCTCCATCCCACACCCTCTGAGGCTGCCCAGCTCTAGGATGTGGCTCCGTGCTGGGATCTGCTCCCAGATAAGCCTGGCTTAGCCAAACCCGAGCCCAACAAGCAGGGAAAGCTGTCTGTGCCTCTGCCCTGACAAATCCCAGCAGGAGCCACGCTCAGCATCCAGCCCAGCCCCATCCCTTCTCATTCCTGAGCCTCAGACACAGCTTAGCTTGGGATGGGGCTTGCAGGGAACAAATGATACCTGGGGATGGGAAAAAAAGGGAAAATCAAAGAGAAAAGCCCTCAAAAGAGGCACCCAACCCCTCCAGCCCTCCTCCTTTGTGTTCCCTGGCCAGAAACCCCCATCCCTCCCCCAGCCCAGCCCTGCTGTTGCCCTGCTGGGCACTTGGAGCCCTGATTGGGGTGGCCCTGCTTGCCCAGGCCCTGTGGCTTGGCAGGGGCTGCAGATGTCCCCGAGGTGCTGGAGCAGGGCTGGGACAGGCCAGGATGCATCCAGGGGCCCTGGCAGAGCATTCCTGGCTCCCAGCCAGAGGGAACAGCCCAGCACCAGTTCTGGGGCATGGAGGGGCATGAAAGGAAACCACCTTCAAAAGGATGTGCCCTGCTTTTTTTGGGGTTTTTATTATTGTGATTGAGGGGAAAGGTGCTGGGCTGGTGAGGATTCCTAATGAGCTTTGCTCTAGGAAATCCCTTGTCTGGCACTGAATCCAGAAAAGCCCTTGCTTGATAAAAATCTGTTTGTGTTTGTGTCATTGCTCTGGTGTTCCTGCTCATTCCAACACCAGCTGTAGGGAGGTTGTTTGTTGCCCAGCTCGATTTTTTGAGAGCTGTCTGCTCTCTTTATACCCTGCCTGCTGCTGTGCACCCCTCCTCCAACAGAAAATGACTTTAGAGCTGAAATCAAGGTTGTAAACTTAGAAATGAGAGGGAAATCTCTGTGCTGAGAGTTTCTGAACGGGCCATTTGAAGAGTTGATCCAGTTTGGGGTGTGTGTGACCCTGTCCCTGGGCCTGGGGAGGGGAAGGTTGGTGGCACCACCAGTGACTTAAAGACGAATCCTGTGCTGCTTTTGCCGTGGAAGCTGAGATTGGATCCCTTCGGGCAGCCTTTGATCCCTTTGGGCTCTCAGGGGATTCCATGAGTGTCACCTTGGCTGCTCTGCAGTGGCCCAGAGCCAGGGGTAGGATGTCCAGGGGCACTGTCCTGTACCTGGTCACTTCTCCAGCACAAAGAGCTCCCTTTGTCCTCCACCCTGTCCTTTGAAAGACTTTCAGACTGATTCCCACGGAAACTGGGGAGGATTTGAGTGGATGTGCCCCTTATTTTTATAATTCCACTTATTTTTATGTCCCCTCTGGTTTTTATACCCCCACTTATTTTATACCCCAGTTGCTCTCAGACCCTCCCTGAGCTCAGGGTGCTCTGGGAGGTCTCTGAGGGGCTCTTTTGTCCCCAAATTCCAGTCCTGGGCTCCATCCCCGTGGGTTTTTCAGTGAGCTCGCCCATCCCTGCAGTGCTGCTGGGACTGGGGCTCTTCCCAGTTAAACCTGGGGGTGACCCTGGGGGTGCTTGTGGGGAGAGGAATGGGGAGGAGGAGGAGCTCAGAGTGGCCTGCTCTGTCCCTGTTCTGTCCCTGCTGTCCCTGCTCTGTCCCTTCTCTATCCCTGTTCTGTCCCTGCTCCGTCCCTGCTCCTCAGGAGAGCTTCCCAAACCCGTACAGAGATTTTCACTTTGCCTCTCCCCGCTTTTGGCTCGGAGCCTCCTGCAGCTCCTGTTTTTGAGCACAAAGCTGTGTTTGCAGGTGAAACCCAACCCCGGGAGCCTGCCCTGCTCCCCTCCCTGCTTGGCCAGCCCAGGGTTGGCGCTTTGGGAGCGGATGTGGGAGTTTCCTCCTCCTGGCCTTCAGGTAACTCACCCACCTGCGGCCCCGGAGTTAAACCCAAACCTGTTTTTGCAGCAGCAGCAAAGAAAAAAAAAAAAAAAAAGTTGTGTGGAACTGGGCTGGGTGGTTTGCTGGGTTTGCTGGGTTTGCTGGAGCCACTTTCCAGCAAATCCTTCATGGAAACCTCCCGGTGCCCCCTCCCGCCGAGCCGCGGGGGCTGTGCTGGGATGGGATTGCTGAGCAGGGATTAACCCTTCCAGCTTTGCAGCTTTAGGGACCCAGGGACCTGCACCCCGCAGCTTTTGGGGTGCAAGCTGGCAGAGGGCGATGTGCCAGCAGGGTGAATTTATTCTTGGAGAGGGAATTTTTGCTCTTTGTTGTCGGATCGAGCCTCCCAGCCCCACCGAAGGCAGCTTTTAGATGCAAATGCACTTTGCCTCCTGCTTTTTAATGTTTTACTTCTCGTAATTGCCGAGACCGGTTGTAATTTTGGGACGTGGCTGGCTTGCCGAAAACAGCTTCCCCTTGAAAGCGCTTCCCACTGCCGGGGAAATTTGCGATTTCTGATTTCTGGTTTCTGCCTTCTCCTTTTTTTTTTTTTTTATTTTTTTTTTTTGGTGTCTCATGTTGAAGGAAGCAAAGGAGCCGCCCTGGCTCACCTTAGTGCCGGAAAGTCCTGAGGCGCAGGGGTGAAAAAAAAAAAAATAACACGTGTTAACCTTTGAGGGCTGTGTTTGATTTTGTTGTGTTTTTAGCCCGACTTTGCTGGGAAACAATCACGGTTTGGGGCCAGAACAGAGCAGCAGCTGCGTCAGGCACTGGAGCAGCTCCAGGCTGCTCCTGCCCCTCCTGGGTGCCTGCAGGACACGCCGCCGCCTCTCCAGAGCTCTCCTTGCAGGGATGAGCTTTCCAGAACTCCGGCTTTTAACCCTGAGCCTGGATTGCAACACCACAGCTCCCCCCAAACCGGGGAGAGCTCGGTGCGAGCTGTCGAGATGTCATCGCGGCTGTTGCACAATGGCTTTTATTCCCTGGGGGCTTTCCTGGGGAAGCGGGGTTTGGGACGTGCTGTCCATCCATCCATCCATCCATCCATCCATCCATCCATCCATCCATCCATCCTTCCAGCTGGGTCACCAGCGCGAGGCCTTAAAATCTCTGTGGGCAGTGGTGAGGAAATGAACCAGTGTGTCAGAGGTGTCAAACCCATCCCAACCCAGCCGGGTGTGTGCGGAGCCATGGAGGGAGAGGAGCAGCTTTATTTAAACTCGTGCTGAGCCCGGTTTCAGCTCAGAAATGCCTTGGACAGCGGAGAATCTGAGCGTGGAGTGCCACACTCGGCCAATCCCGTGCTCCCCTTCTGTCCCTGAAAGCTCTGGCTCCAGAGCATCGGGAATCTGAGCTTTCATCCCAAGCCCAGCTGTGGCTCTGCAGAGGGAAGGTGTGATGATTCCCAGGAGTTGACTCCTGCAAAACTCAGCGAGGCTTTGGGGTTTGGCTCGGGCTGGGCTCAGCCAGGCAGGGCTGGTGTGGTCTGTCAGGAAATTGGGTGTCCTCGGTCCGGAGGAGTTCAGGACAGGATGGGCACGGTGGGAAATGGGAGGCGTCAGGCCAGAGTCTCCTCCAGGGGCTGCACGGGCAGGTGTGATAATTCTGGTGGTGGAATTGTCCTTTCCTAAGGGAGCTCTGGAGCTCCTGGCAGAGGGGATGAAGCTCCTCCAGCCCCTCGCCCAAAAAACCAACTGAGATACGATGGTGCCGGCCCCAGGGAGCCCAGGGAGGGGAGAGAGGGACAGGCAGAGGGGAGGGGACACCAAGAGACACCAAGGGACACCAAGGGACACAGGGACACGTTTTCCATCAGGCTGCTGCCCCGGGGCAGAGCCAGGAGGAGGATCCAGGTCTCGGAGGGGTTGTAGGTGCCTGAACTCTGGCTGTGGCACCGATTCCCTCCTCCCCGCGGTTATTGGCTGCTCCGTCTGCGCACTGACCTTGCTCTTGTTTAACTTGGCTTTGGCTGGGGCTGCTGCCTGTTCCCAGGGATGGATTTTTTACCTTCGTGCCAGTTGCTTTGGGGGAAAGGACATAACTTCCCTGACTTGTTTGGGTTGTGGGTCTCCTAACACCCCGAGAAAAAATATCCCAGAGTGCTCTCACCTTATAAAACACACCCTGGCAGAGACTTTCTGTCTGCTCTTTCTTCATGGCAGCGTTTAGCCAAGGCGCCCAAATGAGTGATTTTCCTTTTTGCTGGTGGTTCTTCCAAGGCATCCTGAGTGGCCTGGGATCCCTTTGGAGCTGCTGGTCCCTGAGGGATGATGTTCCTTCAGCTGAGACACCGGTGTGGGAGCTGTCAGGGGGGGCAGGGGCTGGTTCTGCAGCAAGGACAATGTTCAGGAGGCTGTGACCCCAGGGGGGCTGGAGCTGCTGTGGGGATCCCAAAGGGGTGACACCAGTGCTGTGCTGGGAATGCTGATTGCTGCAGGGACATCCCAGCAGGTGTGACAGTGACATTCTACCAGGTGTGACAGTGACACCCCAGCAGGTGTGACAGTGACATTCTACCAGGTGTGACAGTGACACCCCAGCAGGTCCCGGCTCCCTGAGCCCGGCCCGTGCCAGGATCGGGGCAGATGAAGGGAAAGCAGCGGCTGGATCTGCCGGGATGCTCTGGAGAGGCTGAAAGGGCAGAGCTGCCATCCCGGCGGGGGTCACAACCCCCGTGGGGACAGCAGGGTCGCTCGGGCAGGGACACAGCCCCGAAGGGCGCTGCTCCCTCCTCCAGCCCCTCTGGAACCCCCACTTCCAGGGGGCACAGCGAGGCTGAGCTGGCTGCAAACACAAAACACTTAAAAGGTGAAAATTGGCTTTTTGGTCTGCGAATAAGCAGTTAAAAGATGAAAATGGCTTTTTGGTGTCGCCTTGGCCGGAATCCCGGTGAGTTGGTGTCCCCGGAGAAGGGACATCCCTGCTCCAGAAGGAAGGACGTTCCTGGCATCCTCCCGGTGGCGAGTGCCCACCCGAGCCAGTAGCCCCTGGGCACCTCTCGCTGTGTCCCTGCGTGTCCCTGCCGAGCCCAGGTGCCTCCCCCTGGGCCACCTCCACCCCTCGGGCGGGCGTTTTAACTTGTTTCCTCCGCCGCAAGGAAACATGACTTTTCCCATTGATGGAATTCAGCGGCGACAATGGCGAGTGACACAATTTCCCCCTCCGAGCATGCCATCGCCCCGCGGCCGGGCCGGGGAGCCCTTCGGCGACCATCTGCATGACAATGCGGCGGGCTGTGCTACCATTAGCTGCCCTTTTGCTATTAGTACCTAATGAAAATGTAACCATATTTAACCCCCCACAGTCCGAGATTAGCGAGAAAGGGGCCTAAGTGGATTTAATTCTTTTGTATGGCGAGCATCAAACTCTCCATTTTGATTGCCCTGTCCCCTCTTCCCCTCTCCAGCGGGAGAGGGAGGCAGGAAAGCTGGGGAAGGCTAACTCTATCCTCTCAGCTGTCCCCGGCACAATGGGCAAAGTATCTTTTGTGGCATTAACGGCTTTGGCTGGGGGCTGGGGGGAGCCGGGCAGGAGAACAATGTGTGAGAAGCTGAGCCTGTGGGTTTCCCACACGGCCCAATATGTGTCCCCACACCCCCCTCTGGGACAAGCAGACCTGCAGCAGCCCAGCCCACAGCTGATCCCGGCTTGATTGGCTTTTTTTTTTTTTTTTTTCTCTATTTTTTTTTTTTTCTTTCCTCCTTCCTTCCCCCTCTCATTGTGCTCTTGAGAGATGAAAATCCTTTCCTGGCGTGAAAGGAGAGGCGTGCCTTAAATCCCCTCCCTCGGCCGGGCCGGGCATGTCATATGACGGCCAAATCCCCGGGATTAGTGTGTGTGTGTCTGCTGCGGGCGGGGGGATCCCGATATCTATATTCCTGCCCTTCCCCCCCTTTCCAGAGGGATTTCTCCCGGGATATTTATTCATTGCACCTGCTGGCTGCCGGCCTCCCGCTGCCGGCTTGAAGATGCAACCTTGGAGCAAGGGCAGAGCAGTAAATTCCTGATTTTTCTCCCCCTCCCCTTGTCTCGCCGGTGTTTTCCTAAATCCGAAGCGAGGTGGGAGAAAGGCGCCGTCGTTTTGGCTCTGGAGGGATCGGAGCTTTCTAAGGAAGCTGTTGGCTGGAGTTTGGGATGAGGGCACAGTTTTGGGATGCCCTCCAGATGCCCCAGTGGGTCACAGCTCTGGGAGCACAATCCCAGTCCCACCGTGTTTGTCACGAGTGGTGATGTTGAGGATTTGAGATGTTGAGGGTTTGTGCCGGTGGGGAGTCACCACCTGGAGAGGGTCACCTCCTCCTCCTCCTCCTCCTTCTCTCCGCCCGGGAAGAGCCCAGGATGGGAATTCTTCATCCCGACAGCCACTGTCGGGAGCTCCTTTGGGAGCCGGGAATAGCAGCCATCACCACTTAATTCCTGCCTCTGGGGGTTTGAATGTCCCAAATTCACCCCCGGCTGGGTTTCCCCGAAGGTTTTCTGCCTCGTGCCGGGGATTGCTGTTTTTTCCAAGAAAAAGGGTTTTTACATCCCCAGCTGCCAAACCGACATCTCCTGCTGGGAACCTGAGAACCTGAGGGCTCAGGGAGGGAACCGAGATGAATTCAGCCCCTGGGATCTGGTTCTGGGTGCACAAAGTCTTGCTCGGCAGGAAAAAAACCCTCGGTGGGGCCAGGGGTGATGCTCGGGCTCAGGGTGGGGGAACCCAGCACCCCCAAAAAGAAGGGGCAGTGCCCCTGCCAGGCCTGAGGGAGGTGACGCAGCCTTGCTGCAGCTGAGGTTTGCTCTCCGTGTGGATGAGTTTGAGGTGTGGAAAGCTCCTCATTTCCAAAGGAAAATCCATCTCTGCTGTGCCCAGGGGCTGCTTGTCCCCGAGGATGTTGGTGGGGACAGCGGCTGCTCATCCCTGGGATGGGCTCAGGGCAGGGCTGTGGGGACAAAAGGCTGCAGTGGCCACCACTGCCGTGGTCAGTGGCCAAGGAGAGGTCAGTGGGACGCTGTTGTGGCCACCAGCCCGTGGGGAAGGTGCACCAGGGAAGATGCAGCGCCTGGCATCGCCTCCTCCACCCCCAAAGGGCGTCTGGAGCAGGGCTGGTGCCTCCTGGGGCAGGACGGGTCCCCACTCAGGAGATGTCCCATTGTGGTGACTTAAAAAATGTCCCAAATGAGGGGGGAGCAAGGATGGGGAGCCAGGAGCTGTGCCCAGTGGGATTGGGATAGGAATGGGAATGGGATAATGGGATGGGATGGGATGGGATGGGATGTGGAGGGGATGGGATG
>VWZS01009146.1:88620-105728 GCA_013397075.1 Rhabdornis inornatus
TTATATCCTTATTCCCCATCCCGGTGGCTCCGGCGCCGGACCGGGCTGCGGGACCCTTATCCCGGTTCCCCATCCCGGTTCCTCATCCCAGTTCCTCATCCCGATCCCGCATCCCGGTTCCTCATCCCGGTTCCTGATCGCGGCTCGATCCCGGTTCCTTATCCCGGTCCCGCATCTCGATCCCGCATCCCCGTCCCGCATCCCGGTTCCTGATCCCGGTTCCCCATCCCGGTTTCTCATCCCGGTTCCCCATCCCGGTTCCTGATCCCGGTTTCTCATCCCGGTCCCACATCCCGGTTCTCGATCCCGGTTCCTGATCCCGGTCCCGCATCCCAGCCTGGAGCTGTGCCCGGGGAAGGAGCGGCCTCTTCCCTCCCTGTCTCCACAAAAATAAAGTTTTCTCGAGTTGATCAAGTCTCGTCCTGGAAACGAAAGCCCGGCAGCTCCCGGGGTTATCTGTGGATCACTGCAGACATTTCTCTTTACAGAAATCTTTCTGAGTTTATGGGAATCACACATTTTCAGCCGCCAGCGGCTTTCCCGTGCGGGTCAGAGTGAAATCGGGGCTGTCACTCCAATCCCCATCCAGGTGGGCAATAAAGCAGATCCCGATTTTCAGGCTCCAGGAGAAGGGGATTTGCTGGGAGCTGCCCCTTCCCTTCCTTTCCCACCTCGCTCCCTTCTCCCCGCGCTCCTCCAGCGCCTTTCGGGGGCAGAAACCTCCGGGCGCTGCTCCCTTCCCAAAGCCCCGGAGCCCAGGATTTTTCCTTGCAACTCGAGCGTTAAAGTCGGGGCTTTCTCCAAGCTGCTTTAATTCGCTGCTTTAATTCAATCCGCAGCCTTTGTGCGGCCGGACAATCCTCGGGGCAGCGGCCGCCTCCGTGCCCTGTCGCGGCGGGGCTCCCCTGTCGCGATTGTCGCCGTTACCCTGACGAGTGGGGATTTCAAGGTATTGGAGAAAAAAAAAATAAAATAATAATAATAAAAAAATTAAAGGACAAGGCAGCGGGGAAGGAGCTGTGAATAAACGCACTGGAAACCCACTCTGCTTGCTTGTTTTTAGTTTTCCCTGAGGTTCTGGTGATGATTTTGGGTTGTTTTTTTATTTTTTTCTTGTTTTGTTTTTGCTTGCAAACTTTTTTTTGGGAAGTAGTTTTGCTTTTTTGGGTGAGTTTAAAGGTAAGTGGCTGTGCTCTGTTCCAGAGCCTTTGTCTGCAGGAACAGCAGAGCGGGGTTTTCTCCAGGGGGATTTGGGTTTTTTTTTTATTCCTGAAACACCGAGGACGCTTTTCCCAGAGTTGTATTTCTTTCCTTTGCTAAATATCCAATATTCCAGGAGAGGGCCGCTGCATTTTGCGTTGTTATTTGCGGTGAAAAAGGTAAACTTTCAACAAATACTACAGGAGATAATCTGGATTATTTCCCCTGGGTAATCTCAGCTCTAGGGTGGTGCATGCTGGAATTTAACTCCAAGAATCTCATTTAGTAAATACATTTATTGCAGAGCACGCAAGCAAATGCAGGCAGGAGATTGTTCTGATCTCAGCTGGAGCCAAAAATCCGAACAAAATGTACCTGGAGGGGAGCAAAAGCTGGTGACAACAGATTGTCCCCTGGCCCTGCTGCTGATTGGCAGAAACAACAGTGAGATAATTCAGGAGGGTCATTGATTGAATGAAAAGGGTCATAATTAGGACATTTTTCATCCTGCAAATCCATCTGCTGTGAGGGGCTCTGCCTTCCCAGAGAGGCTGCTCGGAGCGAGGCGAGGGGCTTGACAAGTTTGAACAATAAACAAAAGCGAAAGGGGAAGGAGCTCTGCAGTTATTGTGTGTGATTTGATAATTTCTGGCTTATTATTTTTAATTATTGCTCGATGGGCTATTTGGACAAGGTGGACAAGCTGATTAATCACAGCCGTGTGGAAGCTGCCGTTAAAAACTGCTGCTGCTGTTTTCCCGTCAGGATGGAAGTTTTCCTTTTTTTTTTTTTATTTTTTTTTTTTCTGGAATTAACATTGTTTTATCCCAAGTGGCGAGCTCGGGGAGCACGGAAGGTTTTTAGTGAGGATTAAAGCCCCTGTATGAAGGGTTTTTCCTGCTCCTTGTGCTAAATCCAATCCCTGTTTTTTGGGGAATAATCTTTCCAAGCGTTAGCGCGGGGAGTGGAGCAGATGGGAATTTTGGGAGTGCAGGGAATAGACCCGAGGGTTGGATTTGGGGAGGATTTTCTGTCCAAATTTAAAATATGGCTGTGCCTCAGGTGAGCTGTGCTGCAGAAGTTTTATGGATTTTTTGGGGAGCTGGGAAGGGTTTGAGCCTGCTCCCCTTTGATCCTGGTGAGCTTCAGGCTCTGCTCCGAGTCCCAGGATTTGGGATTGGCTTTGGGAAGGTTTCCCCAGGGATGCTGTGATGTCACCGTGTCCCCTCTGCCCCGCCACCAACCCCCCCAGCGGGCGAGAAATCCAAGGAAAAGCTGCTGATCCCGGGAAAAGCTTTCCCTGCTCCTGCTGCAATGAGGGAAAACCGGGAATGTTTGGGGTGTGGAGGAATTCCCTAAAAACAGAGGCGTTCACGCAGCAGAACTCTGAATTTTGATATCAAAACTGGATGGATTATTGACCCATGGCCCGAAATAAAAAATTCCAGGTGCGATTGTACCTTTGGATTTATCCAGGAATGTTCGCTCCGGCCTTTTGGGAGGGAGGTTTTGGCAGCTCAGTTAATTGCAGCTTAATTAATGTAAAAATCCCCCTCCTCATCAGTGAGATTTTATTAAATCCGAGAGCGGGGCTGCATCCCACAGAAATATTCCCACACTTTGGCTTTTCCCTGTGAGCAGGGAAGGCTCAGCCTGTCCTTGGTTTTCCCTTTCAGCACAGAAAATTCAGTTTTTCCCTGATTTTCCTCCATCCCCTTTTCCCAGCCAGGGTCTCTGGGGATCCCACGTTGTGCCATTCCAGGTGGAAAATTTTGGATTTCCCTCCTATCCCAAATATTCCCTGTGCAGGGATGGGATCTGGCGTGGGATCCCAGGTCAGTGTGCAGCTCCTTGATCCCATTTCCAATTCCAGATGATCCAGTGGAATAAAAAAGGAGCAGGAATAAAATCAGGAGCAGGAGCTGATGGGGGACGGCCTTGGGGCCTTTAACTGGAAATTAATTCCTGAAAGAACTGCCTTTAAATTTGTAATTTCAGGATGAGGTCAGATTCATTTTGTAAATTCAGCTGAAAATTCTTTTGGGATTGGATTGATTTTGTAAATTCAGCTGAAAATTCTTCTGGGATTGGATGCATTTTGTAAATTCAGCTGAAAATTCTTTTGGGACCGGATTGATTTTGTAAATTCAGCTGAGAATTCCTTGGGATTTTGTGAATTTTTAAGTTTCTGTTTCTCTGGCCTCTCAGGATAATAATCAGCCCTTGAGCTGGAGACAGCAGGGTGTGATGGAAGCTTGGCAAATCCTGGGAATGCCTGAAAAAAACCCTGGAGAACAGCAATTTCCCCCCTTTTTTTGAATATGTGAAATAACAGCAGCCTGAAGACTCCAAGGCAGTGCCTGAAATAAATTCATTTTTAATTTATGCCTAAAACACCATAGAGAGAGACTCTCTGTGGGGAATGAAGTCAAGGAAAATCTGGAATTTCAGGAGAATAAACCCCTGGAAGAAAAGGTTGGGAAGTGCTAAAAAGAGGAGAACCTGAGGAAAAAAAGAGAGGAAAAATCACGATTTTTAGCTTTGCTGACAGAAATCCCGGTGCTGATGGGCAGCTCCCCAAGTTTGGGGAGAAAAATCTGGAATTTGGGATGGGTTTATTGCCATTCCCACCCGGGAGTGGGGAGCTCAGAGCTGGAGCATTCCCTGGCTCTGCCTCCACCTTGGAAAACTGAAAAAAAATTCCCTTTTTTCAGCTCCTTCTCCCACAGCTGGAAACCACCAGGCACAGCCTTGGACGTCACAAATGCTCCTGGGATTTTTTTTTTTTTTTGTTCCCTCCTGGAGATTAAAGGGATTAATCTGGAGATTTAGGGAAGGAGGGAAATATGGATTGATTTTATTATTCCATTATTTATTGAATGATTGCATTATTTATTTATTTATTTCATTATTCATTTCTATGCTCCAGGATTTTTTTAAATTTTTTTTTTTTTGTTTTGGCTCCAAGCTCTGCAGATTTTGCCTGCATGGAAAATTTATCCCTCTCATTTGAATCGGGATAGAAATCCCCTCCCCAAAATGCTCCCCTGCCTTCCCAAAGGGTTTTCTCCTAGAGAAAAAAAAAAAAAAGGAGAATTATTATGAATTTATTCTTTTTTTGTTTTGCCCCAAAAGTGCAGCTTTAATTTCTGGGAATACTTTTGGATTTTCCCGTTCTTCCAGGCACAGAATCCCCTCGGATTTGCTGCTCCAAGGAACGCTGAGCTCAATGGATCTGCTTCCAATCACCTGGGAAAAGCCATCCAAACCCCAGGGAAACTCTGGGAATGAGGACAAAAAAAGGGAATTTTCATTCCTAACAACCAGAGCTCTCCAGAAAAGGGAAAAATTCCCTGCAGGGAATGCTGGTGGCACAGGATCATCATAATTTTGTACCTATTTTAATCCATGTGTCCTTAGGAATGAGTGATAGGGAGAAAAGGAATAATTCCCTGCAGGGAACGCTGCAGAAAATGTGATTTTCTACCCATTGGAATCCATTTTTTCCTCAGAAATCAGGGATTCAGTGAAAAGGGAAAACACCCTGCAGGGAATGCTGGCCACACAGGACCACCATCATAATTTACCTATTTTCATCCATTTTTTTTCTTTATAAATCAGTGATAAGGACAAAAGGAAAAATCTCCTGGTGGGAATTTTTTCCTTAGAAATGAGTGATATGGAGAAAAGGAATAATTCCCTGCAGGGAATGCTGGTGGCACAGGATCACCATCATAATTTACCCACTTTTCTGAACTTTTTAAAATCAATGAGGGATACAGAGAAAAAAGAGGGATGTCCTGCAGGGAATGCTTGGTGGCACCATCATTTTCTACCTCTTTTTCTCCATTTTTCTTAGGAATCAGGGATGTCCCATCAATGCCACTGAGTGGTCACCGTGCCACCACCAGGAAATGTCTCTTAGGTTCAAGAGAATTAAAATCGTTGACAAGCTACAAAACCTGCTTAAAAATTAAAAAAAAAAATATAAATTATTCCACCCCAACTCTAAAACTCCTGGTGGATTCTAATACTGAGATCTTTATTTTTTCACCCCTTCATTTTACCCAGCGAGCAGCCTGAGCAAAATTCCGTGCCCGACTCCCCCGTCCCATCCCGAGAAATAAACAGCTGGAATTTCCAACCAGCCCCGCTCTGTTTTCTGAGCAATAGTTCAAATTACAGAACCCAGCACCAGCTTTGCAAGAAAATCCACCAGAATTGGGCAAGGGGAATAAAACTGCCATTCTCTCTACCTGTTTGTGCAGCTCCTGCCTAATGCAGGCAGAGCCTGACTGTTTATTTGGAGAAGGAAAGTTGTGGAAATATCCTTGGAGGGTGTAATGTGGCCAGCACGTGTTGCTGGGAGCTACCTGAAGTCTGGGCCCTAATGGCTTGCAGATGTCCCTGGGTCACCCATTTCCTCCAATTCCACCCAGAAATTCGAATGGATTTAAAAAAAAAAAAAAAAGAAAAAAAAGAAAAAAGGCGGGGGGGGGGACAGGGAAAGGAGGGGGTTTGGACTTGTGGAACTCGGCAAATTGTTTGTTTGGGTTGTTTCCAGCTGCTGGCCCCGCAGTGATTTTGGAAATCGGAGCTGCCAGCTCCAGGAGGGGTGTGCGGGGTGTGGAGGGGGGAGGATGATTTATTTGAAAAATAGAGAAAATCTGCAGCGGGATCCCTCGCAGTTTGCTCAGGGTGGGGAGTTTATTTACCCGGGGATTATTTATATAAAAAAAAAGCGCCGCAGTTTGCTGTGCTGAGCCATAACCGGGGATTTGTTGGAGCTGCAGACGCAGAGATCTAAAGCCGGGCTCACGTAGGCAGGCCCAGCTCTGCGAATCCTTTATTTCACACACCACACCAATTTTATACCGACAATATCCATTTTGAAACCGCTTCTGGTGCTTTGTGTTTTGTTTTTTTCCCCCGGGGTTGTGGCAGCGGGAAGGGGCTGAGTCCCCTCCTGTCCCCTGTGCCACCCTGGGGATGCTGACCCGGCCGCGTTCTGGGCTGGCTCTGCTCAAATTTGGGGATTTTTGGGTTTTTTTTCTGATTTTTGGGGATTTTTTTTTTTTTTTTAAAAAGAGGCTAGTTTTCCCATAAGGTTTGGGGAAACTGCTGCTGTGGTCATTTCTCAAGCAATGTTCCCATCTAANCGAGATTTTTTTTGAGATTTTTGCCTCTGCTGCTGGGTGTGGCCGTGCCCCTCCACGGCTCAGGGACAGGACGTGACCCTGGTGGCATTGCTGGCACTGGGGGTCACGGCTGCATCCCTGAGATCTTCATGGATTTTCCCATTTTTTTTTGCCCTGTCCTGATAATTCAAGGAGTTTCCAAAGGGTTGGGGCTGAAATGAAATTTTTCCTGATTTTTCTCCATCCCAACCTGGAGCCTCCAATGAGCAGGAAAAGCCTTGGAGCCACCAGAGCAGCTGGTTTAATTCCTCTCTAAATTCAAATTCATCAACAGAACTCCTCTTTAATAAATTCATTTATTTACTTTTTATTTTACAACGAGACCTTGCAGAGGAGCATGATTTATTCCATCTTCCTTCGCCCAAGTGGCAAAAAAGCAGGGACAGCTTATGGTGAGGAGAAAAATAACACTCATTAAAAATTAAAATGAAGGGAGAAGAAGATGAAAACCCAGAAATGAGGAGGGCAGGGATTTTCTGTGCCTGTCTCTCCTACCTGTGACAGATTGGAAATACGCTCTGGACATTTAGCTTGGCAAAAATCAGATTTTTTTTTTTTTGGGGGGTGAAAAAAACTCATCCTGCTGCTAAGTGGGAAAAGTTTATTCTGAGCATAACACCCTCCAGCTCTCGGTTTTTTATTTTATTTATTTATTTTTATTTTATTTTATTATTTTTAATTTTTTTATTTTTAAATTTTTTTTTTTTTTTCTTCCCGAGAAATGTTTGCTAGGTCTTAATAACAACACAGAAAAATCTCCGACTGCCTGACAGAATATCACTGAATTTTCTGGAGGGAAAAACCCGATTATAAATATGGTTTATATGTACCTTGGCGTGGAGTTTCATTTGCTGTCAGGCTCCAACTGCTCTTGATCGTAATCCTGGGCTCCTCCAAACATCCAGACCCGCCTGGGGCTGGGAAGAACAGGAGGAAAACGCAGCAGAATTCCCAAAATCCCGGTGACATCGGGGGATAAAACACATCCCCGGTTCGGGCTCGCTCACTTGGGTTTTTAACATCGAATTCCCAAAGCTGAGCTTGAGAAATTCGGGTTGTGAGCTCTGCTGGGCGCACAATAAAGCCGGGTTTAAAGGGAATGTTTTAGCGGAGCAAATGAATATTTTAATGGAATACTCCTCCAAAATAAAGCTGGGATTAAGGGGAATATTTGAGTGGAGCAAAGGAATATTTTAATGGGCCACTCCTCCAAAATAAAGCCGGGTTTAAAGGGAATGTTTTAGTGGAGCAAAGGAATATTTGAGTGGAGCACTCCTCCGAAATAAAGCTGGGTTTAAGGGGAATATTTTAGGGGACCACTCCTCCAAAATAAAACCGGGTTTAAGGGGGATATTTGAGTGGAGCACTCCTCCGAAATAAAGCCGGGTTCCTGGTTTAAGGGGAATATTTTAGTGGTGCACTCCTCCAAGATAAAGCTGGGATTAAGGGGAATATTTGAGTGGAGCAAAGGAATATTTTAATGGAATACTCCTCCAAAACCAAGCCGGGTTTAAAGGGAATGTTTTAGCGGAGCAAATGAATATTTTAATGGAATACTCCTCTGAAATAAAGCCGGGTTTAAGGGGAATATTTGAGTGGAAGGAAGGAAAGAAGTGTCGGGAGAACGTACCTGGGTGCGGAGCGCGGCTCGGGGTTTAGTCCCGGCTCTAGGCGCGGTCTCTGCAGCCGCTGCAGAGATTTCCCGGGAATTCGGGGGATGTGGGCAGGGAGATGGGTTTGGAAGTGATGTTTTTAAGCCTAGGCCGGGTGCTCGCAGCGGGCTGAGCTGATCCCTCCCCACCCCCATCCCAGGCTGTCCCCAGGGAGTTAAAATTCACCCAAATATTGATGGCAGTTCCCTCTGCTGCCAGCTCTTATCGGAGCAGGGCTTTGGCAGGGCCTGAAAGGAGGTATTGTTACCTGACAGGGGAAAAAAGAGGAGAAAAAAGGAGAAAAAAAAAAATAAAACCACAAAAACTGGCAGAAGTTGAGAAACAAAGGAGGATTTTTGGGATCAGCTCCTGGGATGGGACCGTGCTCCTGCCCCCAGCCCCGGGGCCTGGCACAGGGGAATGTTTGCTCTTCAGACAACACTTTGGGCTGGATTTGAACATTTTGGAGGCTTCTGAGCCTCCTTTTCGTGCTCCTGAGCCGGGCCCAGGCAGGGTTTGGGGTTTGGGGTTTGGGGTTTGGGATGGGTTTGTGAGGGGTGGTTCTGATCTGTGCCCCCTCCTCCCTGCCCTGCGCCCTCCTGCTCCAATTCCAGCCAAATTCCACACAGGATGTTGAAGGGATCCGTTTTTCTGGTAATTTGGGGAGATTTGGTTAAAACCTGCTGGGAAAAAGAGCAGCCACGTGCTCTCCCCCTATCCCAGAGAATCCACAGGCCCTGAGGATTATCCATGGAAAAGCAGGATCCTGTTTCCTACTGCACATGCAGCTCCTCGTGGGCTTTTATTTAATTATTCCCTTGTCTGTCACCTTATCATTTCTCCTCAATTGGCTCCAAGACTGGCCAGAATCAGATATTTTATTTTTTGGCATCAAATGGCGCAGGTTTGGTGTCCAGACCAAGTGGTTTCCAAGAGGTTCCAGCCTCAACAACAGCCCCCGAAAAGGTGACAGATGTGACCCGAAACTGCACAGCAACACCCACATTTTTTTTCTGTATGACTGGGGCAGGAGGGATAAATTTGGGGACAGGGAAAAAAAAAAAGTAGAAATCCCCCGAAGAGAATCCAATCCGGTCCTACTGGTCTGGCAGCTTTTGGGAGAGAAAAAACCGGGAGGACAATGGGGTGGCCATGGAGTGTCCTTGTGTGGGAAGAGACCTCTCTGCCTGGGAAGGTTTTCCAGGCAAATTTTGGTGTTTTTGGGGTTGTTTTTGGGGGGATCTGGTGGGTTGGGGTGAGGGAGTTCTGCCCCATAACTCCCAGCCTGGAGCTGGGAATCTGCCAGGGAATCTGTGCTTCCCTCCCAGGCAGGCTGAGCCTGGCAATCCTCGGGATTAATTTTGGGATGTGACCCTGGGGGATGCTGGGAGCCTCCAGGTGTCCCCAGGGTGGGGCTGGCGCTGCTGGGTGTCCCCAAAACCTCCTCAGCAGCAGGAGCAGCACCAGGGAGGGTTGGAGCAGAGCACGAGGGGTCCCCACTCAGCTCCCACCAGATCCATTTTCCCAGCCCAGCAGCTCCCCTGGAGGGGATTAATTCCCAACATTTTGTGCCCGATCCGAGGCCTTGACTGGGAAAACAGGAAAGGTCACTTTGAGTCACCCCAGCCCGGTGTCACATCCAAAGCAAACATCCCTGTGGGATTCAGGGGGGGCTGGGGAGGATTCCCGTGGGAGCAGAGGGTCCCTCCTCGCCCAGTTTGGGGGGAAGGCGTGGGAACCTCGTGGGTTGTCAATCCAGGGGAGATTCTGCAGAGGTGAAAAGGAGGAGGGAGAAAGGAAAGGAGCAGGAGAAGTGTCCTTGTTTGTGCTGCAAGATCCTGGTTTTTAATCCCCTTGGCACGAGGAGCCGTGGGCTGGGGGAGGGTTTGTGCTGTCCCGTGGCTCTGCAGGACACAGCAGGAAATCCCAGCCCAGGATCAGAATTCCTGGGTGGCTTTTGGGTGTGCAAACAGAGCTTGGCTGAGGGGACTTGCCGTGCCCTGGGGTGGATATTGAGTGGGGAAATGGGATAAGGAATGGGGATAAGGAATGGCTGGGGAGGGATGGGATGAGGGATAAGGAATGGGGATAAGGAATGGCTGAGGAGGGATAAGGAATGGAGGGATGGAATGATGAGATGAAGGATGAGGAATGGCTGATGAAGGGATAAGGATTGGAGGTGGATGGATAAGGAATGGATGTGGATGGATAAGGAATGGCTGTGGATGGATAAGGAATGGCTGTGGATGGATAAGGAATGGATGTGGATCAATAAGGAATGGATGTGGATCAATAAGGAATGGATGTGGATGGATAAGGAATGGATGTGGATGGATAAGGAATGGCTGTGGATCAATAAGGAATGGCTGTGGATCAATAAGGAATGGCTGTGGATGGAGGTTTCAGCAGTTTCACGTCTCATTTTTTGAGCACTCCCAACTCCATCCACGCTGCCCTTGGGGCTCTGAGTGTCCATAAACCACTGACAATTCCCTGAGGCCAAACCCACCAGCCAGTTCCTGGTGGTCTGCAGCTCCCCAATCCCAACTCCTTGTGTGGGGCCTGTTCCCATCCTGGAGCTCAGGAGCTGCTGAAGACAAGGGAATGTCTTCATTCCATTGAAGGAATGAGGACAAAAGAGGGATTTGTCATTCCTAACAATTGGAACTCTCCAGAAAAGGCAAAATTCCCTGCAGGGAATGCTGGTGGCACAGGATCATCATAATTTTGTGTGTGGCACCTTTCAGGTTGGGCACCCAGCACAATGCTTGGCTCACTTTGGGGTTTTTTTTGGGGTCCTCAACAGAAAACAAAACTGTCCAGTGGGGAATGAGTTTGTACAGGAGGGTTTGTGTCACTCAAACTCAATTTTTAAAAAAGAACCCAGAAGCTCTGACCAAGCAATTGGTGTTTTATGACGGATTTTCCAAAGCTGCAGCAGCACAGCCTCTGCCTTGTTCCCCTAAACGTGGGTGGCAGCAGCTGGAGGTGGCTGAGCCCTTTGCTGGTGGCTCTGGCCAAGCCTTGGCCGTGGCCCAGCTCGGCTTCCAGGGCTCAGGAGAAGCCAAACCAGTGGGAAAAGTTCTCCAGCGTCATCTTCTGCCATCCACAGCCCTTCCCGTTGCTGTGTTTGCTTTTTCCCATGCAGGTGGGCACCGGCAGTGGCTCTGAGCTGTGGCTTGCAGCAGCTCCCAGGAGCTCCGAGCCCTGGTGCCCACCTGGGCTGGTTCTCCCTCTCTGAGCGGGCAGTCGGTCCCAGGAGCTCCCAGCAGGAGCTTTCTGCCAGTTTGCATCATAAAATCCTGTTTGAAGTGTGGTTATGGGCAGCAAAGAGCCAGGGAGCAGCTGGAAAATCCACAGCTCCGGGGTTGCTGTAGGATTTTTCAGCATTTCTCCCTTGTCAGTGGCTGCCCCAGTGAGTCTGCTCCCTTGAGGAGGTTCCTCCTTCCCAAATCCAGCGTGGCACTGGGAGCTTTGCTTGGCACGGCCCAAGGAGAGCTTTGGGGAGCCAAGGGACAGGGAGCCGGGGTGGCTTTGGGTCCCTCCGGCTGCACCCAGCTCCGTGGGTGTGCCCGAGCAGGGAATTCCAGCATTGTGTGCATCCCCTTCTCCACAGTTTTCAATTTCCCAGTTCCAGCAGGGAATTCCAGCATTGTGTGCATCCCCTTCTCCACAATTTTCAATTTCCCAATTCTGCAAGTGAATTCCAGCATTGTGTGTATTCCCTTCTCCACAGTTTTCCATTTCCCAATTCCAGCAGGGAATTCCAGCCTTTGCATTCCCTTCTCCACAATTTTCAATTTCCCAATTCCAGCAGGGAATTGTCAACCTGCGCATTCTCTTCTCCACAATTTTCAATTTCCCAATTCCAGCAGGGAATTCCAGCCTTTGCATCCCCTTCTCCACAATTTCCCAATTCCAGCAGGGAANCCAATTCCAGCAGGGAATTGTCAACCTGTGCATCCCCTTCTCCACAATTTTCAATTTTTCAATTCCAGCATTGAATTGTCAACCTGTGAATTCTCTTCTCCACAATTTTCAATTTCCCAATTCCAGCAGGGAATTCCAGCATTGTGTGCATCCCCTTTTCCCAAAATGCTCCAAGCTCCATGGCAGGTGCCCCAAAGAAGATTCCAGCCCTCCCTGAGCTGACAGCAGAACCTGCCCATGATTTTTCCAGGGAATTCCAGCTTTTCCCCAAAAAAAATCCCCAGCAGAGGCTGCACCCATCCCATGGGAGGAGCAGGAGGGCTCTGCCTGGGAGCTTCTCCAGCACCATCAATGGGGGGAATTGTCCTGTGGGGTTCTGCTCCAGCACTCAGCTCAGCAGCTCCATTCATTTGGGGTCGGGGACACACAAATATTCCCTGGAATTCCTCTGCCAGGCCAGGCCGAGGGCTGGACAGAGCCCAAAAAGCACAAAAGGGCGAGGTGGGGAAGGTTGCACAGCCTGGCCCGGGGATGTGCAGTTCCTAGAATCCGTGGGGTGGCACAGGGACAGGGATGGAGGGGGCCCTGAGGAACTTCTCCGTAAAAAACGCAGGGAAAAGGTTGGAGCAAAATGAGAAATCGGGGCTCAGATCCCTCCCAGCTGGAGAGGGGATATGGAAGGATGAAATCTCCCTCAATTTTGGCCTTCCCAGCTTCTCCCTGGTGATCCCAGACCTCCAGGAGCACAGGCAGGAATGGGGGGACACAAAAACTGTCCCAAACTGATCCTGGCTCTGCTCTGCCCTCACAAAAGGGACAGCTCCAGGTTTGGAAGCTGGAAAAAGCCCTAATCCAGTCCCTGAGATCCTTCCCCAGCTTTTCCCCCATAAATTTGTCTTTTCTCAACAGAAAAGTCACAGAGAGAAAAATCCCTTGGTGCATGTGGGGGTTTGCTGGGGGAATTTGGGATCAGCTTGGGAACAGGGAGCTCCAACCCAGCTGGGAATCGAGTTTGGACTTTTGGGGATAGTCAGAGAAAAGCCAGTGCTGGAGACCCCAAAGCTGGGGAAACCTCGTGTGTGATCCAGGGTGGGATGGTTTTGGTGGGATTTCTTTTTGTGCTGGAATTTGGAAGTGAGGGACATCCTCGTTTGCAGCGTGCTGATCAAGCTGGCGCCTCATCCTTATTTCCTGACCCTTCAGGGGCTGGCAAAGCGTCCCCAGTGCCACCTCACGAGGCCAGAGGGCCACCGTTGTCACTGCTGGCCAGTCCTTGACATCCCTTGTCACCAACCCAATCCAAAGGGATGCTGGGAAGCGTGGGAACAGCGCCCTGACCCCCCTGTTTGGTTTGGGGGGTGAAAGTCCGTGTGAAGAATGAGAGGAATCCCGCTGGAATCCCGCTCTGGGATCAGCTGGGATTGGGATGCTGGGGCTCCTCACACTGCCCAGGGCAGGAGCAGCTGCTCCAGGAGCATCCTTGGGGACAGGGCAGGCACAGGGAATTCTGAGATTGAGAGCCATTGGATCTTTGGGAATTCCTTCAGACCCCTGGGGACAGCAGAGCTCCCCCCTCCTCATCTTTTTTCCTCATTGTCCCATTGAGGAATATTCAGAATTCCCTGTCCCAGCCTTTCCCCCCTCCTCTTGTGGCTCTGCTCCCCAGGAACTCTCCAAAGGCTCACCCCTATCAATTTTCCCTGCCATATGTTCTCATTAAAACATTTATTGTGCGCTTTATCTGCGGATTATTTGCCATCAATTAATAAAACCTGGGGCGAGCTTCAAATGAACATTCTCCCCCTCCTCACTTCCCCTTAACGAGGGAAAGGACAGAGAAATAGGGGGAAAAATAATTACCACGACAGATGGTGTTTTTTAACCTTTTTTTTTTTTTTCCCGATCTGGGAAAAAAAGGCATTTTTCTCAGAATACTGGCGTGGGTTTTTCCTGATGAGTTACAGCACTTGGAGGGCTAATCCTGAGCTTAGCTGAGCTCAGCCTGAAATGTGTTGGGGTGTTCAGGGGGGGTGTGGTGGCACAGGGACACTGGTGGAGAGGGGGATTGGATCCCCCCTCTCCTCCAGGCACTGGGATGAGCAGGGAAAGCTGCAAAATCCCCTCCTGGAAGGAAAATGTGGGATTGGCATCCAAAGGGTCCCGTTGTCCTTGGCAGGAGCTGTCTGGGCTTGTGGAGCCTTCAAAAAAAACGTGGCTTTGGGGTTTTTTTAAAGAGTTCCTGAAGGGAGAGACCTCCCTGCTGTGCCCCTTCCCATGGGGAACAGCATCCCTGCTTTAGGGCGAGGATGGAGGCAGCGGGATGAGGCCTCTCCTCTCTCACCTGGGGAGATCAGCAGCATCCCGTGGTTTTGCCCTGGAGTTATTTGGAATTTTGGGCTGTCCAGGGTGGCTGGCGGGCAGGAAAGGCAAACAGAACATTCCCTGTGGATGCTCCAGGCCAGGACACCGTGTACCCTGCGGAGCAGCTCCCTGGGCTTGTGCCCACCAGGGATAAATAAATCCTGGGATAATTCACACCCAGGGGTTTCTTGGATAAACAAATGTCTGGGGAGAGAGCTGGCTGTGGGGAATCTGCTGGGAAAGCCGTGCTGGGCTGGGAATTGGGGAGTTAAACCCTCCAGCCTCGCCTGGGATGTGCCCAGGCTTTGATTTCTCCCTAGGACTGGATGTTTGCCTGGCAGATCGCAGAGCTGGCCCAGCAGCACGTGTTGACACTGGGGTTTAACTCCAGGGAAAAGTTTAAACTGGGCTTAACGTGGCTCTGACACCTCACCTGCCTCAAAGCCACCCCTCACCAGGACTTCTGCTGCCTCCCTGTCCCAGGCACTCCAGGAAATCCGAAGAAAAAAAAAGCCAAACTTGCCAGATAAACTCATGGAAAAGCTGATTCAAGGCCTCTTCTAATTTTAAAACAACCCCACTGCCCTCGAGTTTTGTGGCCAGTTCCCTACTGGCTCGTGCTGGTGGAATATCGAGGTGGGAGGAGTGATTTGGGGTCAGAGAGGCTCTTCCAGCCCTGCAGGACTGGGAACTGGGTTCTGGACTGGGTTCTGCCCAGCCCACATCGCTCCAGTTTGCCCCAGGAGCTCTGCTGGGACTGGAACAGCCTCAGGAAGGAGAAAAAAAACTCATTTTTGGGTCTGGCATGCAGTGAGACCCATCTGGATGGGGGCAAAATGGTCACTCTGATTTGGGACCACTGTCTTTTTGCTCATTTTATTGATTTTAATGGGAATTGCTCAAACTGACACTGCCAGGGTTGTTCCCGTCTGGAAAAGGGTGGAGGTTCCTGCCCTGGAAGAAATTTTGGGGGCTAAGGGCTGCCCCCAGCTCTTCCTGCACCTTTCCATGCAGGAAAAGAGGAGATGGGATATGGGACATTGTCCTCTCACTTAGCCCTGCTGCCCACACAATTCCAAGCTCAAGGACCACTTGAAATGGGGTTTAACCACACCAGAAATGGGGTTTAAAACCTCACCAGAAATGGGGTTTAACCTCACCAGAAATGGGGTTTAACTCAGAGGAGAAGTAGGGTTTAACTCAGAACAGAAGTGGGGTTTAAAACCTCACCAGAAATGGGGTTTAACCATACCAGGAGTGGGGTTTAATCCATACTAGAAAAGGGGTTTAACTGAGAACAGAAATGGGGTTTAACTCACACCACGAGTAGGGTTTAACCACGCCTGAAATGGGGTTTAACCCCCACCAGAAATGGGGTTTAACCCACACCAGAAACAGGGTTTTACCACATCTGAAATGGGGTTTAACCACACCACGAGTGGGGTTTAACCACACCAGAAATAGGGTTTAACCCACACCAGAAATAGGGTTTAACCCACACCAGAAATGGGATTTAACCACACCAGAAATGGGGTTTAACCACACCAGAAATGGGGTTTAACCACACCACGAGTGGGGTTTAACCCAGCCACCCCCAGCCTTGCCTTTGAATAAGGCTCATGCTAAATTGCACCGAATTAATTTAATTTTCTGCCTTGATTTTTATGAGCAACAATTAAGGAAAAAAATAAAATAAAAAAAAAAAACAAACAAAAAACCAAACAACCCCAAAACCCAAACAGAAGTTAATTACAACTCCTCGCAGGCCTGAGCTGGGGCTGGGATGTGACAGCTTTTATCTGGGATCTGATACGGGTTATTCATTGTATTAAAAGTTTGCCAAGAGAGGCTTCACTGAAAATGACCCTGTGTTATCACAGGCAGTAATATCCTGCTTTTATCAGGTGGAATAAATAAATAACACCGGCTTCAGGCTGGGCTTTGCCGAGGTGACACCCAGCAAACAGCGAGGAAAAGGTGATTAAAGGTGACACTGGAGCAGAAGGTGCCCCCAGATTTCTTGCATAACCAGAGTTGTGTTCCTATTAATTATCTTATGGAACAGGAATGGGATGGAATTTGGCTTTGAAAAAGTCTTTGCAAACATCTCGGTGATTTGTCTGGAAAATTCCGCTCGGGTGATGCTGCTGGAATCGTTTTCTCCCCTTGACCCTTCAGCAGCCCTGCCAAAAAAAAAACCAAAAACCCGAAAAAAAATCACCTTTGGGAGCCTTTTCTGTGGGATCTCCCACCTGGTGCTTTTCCCACCTGGAACCCCCAAGCTGCTCCTCTATAAATCCAGGCTGGAAGTGATGGTGGAGCATGGATGGCACTGCTGGGAATTCCCAAAATTGGAATTGCAGTGGCTCAGGTGGGAAAGGATCCATGGGGAGCAGCAAGGATCAGCTCTGAGGGGCTGCAGGGATGGAGATCCTCATGGAAAATGGGAATATTGCTCCATGCTCATCTGGAAAATCGGAGCTGGAACGGGAAATTCTCTGATAGCAGACATGAACAATCAGATTTTGGGCTGAAAGATTTATTTCTAACATTTTATAACTAAAAAACTGCATTTAAAAAAAAAAAGTTTTCATATTCATTTTCTCAACGTTTTTTTCCATGAAAACAGAAACTTTTTCAGGGAAGTGTAACCAAAACCTCCAGATTTCTGCCCCAAACCAGTCTGGAGCAGCCACCCCAACAATGCAATCATCATATTTTTTATTGCTGATTTTAATTTCTTTTTTTTTTCCCCACTTTTTTTTTT
>VWZS01009146.1:107006-122818 GCA_013397075.1 Rhabdornis inornatus
AAAAAAAAAAAAAAGCTTCATTCCATGATAGTGGCTCAAAAGTTTGATTGTTTTTCGTATCCCTGCTGGGCAAAACTGATGTGGATGAACTGAAGGGCACCAGAACTTTTAATTTCCATGGGTGAGGACTCCTGCCCTGCCAGGACCTGCTCGTGCCAACTCTGCCCTCGCATATTCCCAGTTTTTAGTTCATTTCAGTCGCTTGCTGAGCCACTGATGGCCAACAAAGCCGGGCTTTTCCAGCCTCGCCTTTCTCATGCTGCACACTCAGCTGTGACCTCACGGCTTCAGAGATATTAAACCAGGCTCAGTGGGGAGCGGGGCCGGGCGTGGGGGGGCTCATCCCCCTTTAATTCAGATGAAATCAAACCCGGGATTTTTTTAATAAATCCATTTTATGGCTGGAACAACGGCGGGAGCAGCGAATATTTGGGACCTGGAGACCCCAGCTTCACTCCCTCTCCCCCTGGGTTGGAATTATTATTTTCCTGGCTATGAAAAGCTCCCGTGGAGGGTGGGAGGGGTTTGTAAAATCACTAATGGGCTTTTTCACCTCCCAGTGGTTCCAGTTTTTCTCTCTGGGATGGGATGGTTTCCATTACGTTGTTAATGCTCCCAAGGGGGAGCTGAGAGGAGCTCTGGGGACAACCAGGGGACACTGCCCCAGCCCGGGTGGTGTTGGGGAGCAAAACATCTCCAGAATGTGGAAATGACTTCCTAAAACACCCCCTCTTTGCTCCCTGGGGGAATTTTGCACTTGGAGAAGGCGCTCTGTGCCTGCAGCTGGGCTGGGTTGGGATGATGAGGTGGATTTTGGGGTTTAACCTCACCAAAAATCCGGTTTAACCACACCAGAAATGGGGTTTAATCCCAGCCTGGGGTTTATCAGCTGGTTTTTTTGGGGGGAGTTTGCTGCATCTCCCCACGTGCAGGTGCAGAACCACCCTCCCTCATTCACCCTGCTGCCGAAAAGGAGGGAAAATGGGCTGGAAAATTCCCTTTTTGGGGCCAGGGATGCGAGGCAGCAAAGCAGTGCAGCGTCACCTCTGCAGGGGTGCCCTGGGAGAGGCACCCCCAGATTTGGGGGGCTCTGGGGGACACCTTGTGGGAATGAGAGGGGGATGTGCTTATCCCAGCACACAGCCTGGGTCCTTCCCATCCTTTCCCACTGCCGTGGGGAGCAGGGATGCTTTTGTACAAGCTTGGAAACCCCACAGTGCCAGAAAACCCCAAAATGCTTAAAAACCCCAAAATGCTTAAAAACCCTACACTGCTTAAAAACCCTACACTGCTTAAAAACCCCACACTGCTTAAAAAACCCCACAGTGCTTAAAAAACCCACACTGCTTGAAAACCCTACAATGCTTAAAAACCCTACAATGCTTAAAAACCTCACAATGTTTGAAAACCCCACAATGTTTGAAAACCTCATGATGCTTAAAAATTCCACACTGCTTGAAAACCCTACAAAGCTTGAAAATCCCACAATGTTAGAAAAGCCCACAATACTTAAAAACCTCACAATGTTGGAAAACTCCACACTGCTTGAAAACCCCACAAAACTTGAAAACCCTACGTTAGAAAGTCCCACAATGCTTAAAACCCCCACAATGCTTGAAAATCCCACAATGTTAGAAAAGCCCACAATACTTAAAAACCTCACAATGTTGGAAAACTCCACACTGCTTGAAAACCCCACAAAACTTGAAAACCCTACGTTAGAAAGTCCCACAATGCTTAAAACCCCCACAATGCTTGAAAATACCACAATGTTAGAAAACCTCACGATGCTTAAAAACCTCACAATGCTTGAAAACCCCACAATGCTTAAAAATCCCACAGTGTTTGAAAACCCCACAATGCTTAAAAATCCCACAGTGTTTGAAAACCCCACAATGCTTAAAAATCCCACAGTGTTTGAAAACCCCACAATGCTTGAAAACCCCACAATGTTAGAAAACCCACAATGTTAGAAACCCCACAATGTTTGAAAACCCCACAACGTTTGAAATCCCACAATGTTAGAAAACCCACAATGTTAGAAACCCCACAACGTTTGAAAACCCACAATGCTTAAAAACCCCACAATGCTTAAAAACCCCACAATGCTTAAAAATCCCACAGTGTTTGAAAACCCCACAATGCTTGAAAACCCCACAATGCTTGAAAACCCCACAATGCTTGAAAACACCACACTGCTTAAAAACACCACAATGCTTAAAAACCCCACAACGCTAGAAAACCCCATGTTAGAAAATCCCACAAAGCTTGAAAAACCCAACAATGTTAGAAACCCCACAATGTTTGAAAACCCACAGTGCTTAAAAACCCCACAATGTTAGAAAACTCCACAATGCTTAAATACTCCACAATGCTTAAAAACCCCACAAAGCTTGAAAAACCCCACAATGTTTGAAAACCCCATAATGTTTGAAAACCCCACAATGCTTAAAAACCCCACAATGCTTAAAAACCCCACACTGCTTGAAAACCCCACAATGTTTGAAAACCCCACAATGTTTGAAAACCCCACAATATTTGAAAACCCCACACTGCACCTTCCAGGCAGTGACAGCAGCTGCGGGTGCCAGGTAAAACACCACAGAGGGACCCAAACCCCCCGAGCTGTGGGCAGAATAATCTGTAAATTGTGTTTTTGGGGCAAAGCTGCAGCAGCCTGGAGTTTGGTTGGTGAGAGAGGGAAGATTAAATTAAATTAAATTAAATCCAATTAAATCCAGATTAATTTCCCCTCCTCATATCTCTGGATTGAAGGGCTGCAGAACTGAAATCATTCTTTTCCAGCCCTCTCCACCGGTTATCTCCAGAAGCACCCCCTGCGTTTTTTTGGGATTTTGTGACGACAAAAAATGACTCTGCAGAGGAACTCTCCCAGCGCCGAGCCCTCCCGCTCCTGCAGGGGAGGGGAGGAAGAGGAGGGAGGGATGAAGGTCACCATCCTCACCCCCGTGCACCCCAGCTCCAGCTTTTTTTTGGAGTCATTATCACACCAGGCTGCCAAAGGTTAGGGAGGAAGGAGCTTTTCGGAAGTCTCTGCCCTCTAATTGATGGTGAGGAGCGGAAGGAAGGATGGAGGAAGAAAAGAAAAAAATAAAATAAAATAAAATAAAAAATCCCCGGCGCTGTTTGCAGCCCCCGGGACGTGCAGGGCCAGGGCAGAGCAGGATGGGCTTGGAGAGGGAAATCAGATCCAGCAGGAGCGGGGGCTCCTTCCAGCCTCGTGGAAAAAAGGGTTCCCAGCGTCACCAGGAAGGATGAAAAGCCCCAAAAGCTGTGCCAAGGCGAGGCGGGGATGGATGTGCAGGCTCGTGGGGATCCTGCGGGATGCTCCAGCCCCTCTGAGCCACTCCTGGAGGTCCTGGAAGGTCAAAGTTGTCCCCTAGGAGCAGATTGTGCTGCCAGCCCCTCCAAATCACACCAGGAGATCCATGGGGGTAACATTTCTCCCCCAGGGCAGAACTGCTGCTTCCAGCTCCTCTGAGCCACACCGGGAGAGTCAAAATTGTCCCCTAGGGGACAATTTTGACCTTCCAGGACCTCCTAGTAAGGCTCAGAGGGGCTGGAACCAGCAGCTGTCTCCTAGGGGACAATTTTGACCTTCCAGGACCTCCTGGAGTGGCTCCGAGGGGCTGGAAGGAGCAGCTGTCCCCTAGGGGACAGCTGCTGCTTCCAGCCCCTCCAAATCACACCAGGAGATCCATGGGGGTAAAAATTGTCCCCTAGGAGACAGCTGCTGGTTCCAGCCCCTCTGAGCCTTACTAGGAGGTCCTGGAAGGTCAAAGTTGTCCCCTAGGAGCAGATTGTGCTGCCAGCCCCTCCAAATCACACCAGGAGATCCATGGGGGTAACATTTCTCCCCTAGGGGACAGCTGCTCCTTCCAGCCCCTCGGAGACACTCCAGCAGGTCCTGGAAGGTCAGAATTGTCCCCCAGGAGCAGATGCTCACCCCTTGTCATGCCTGGGCTGGGGGTACTCTGATAAACCCCACTGGGGAAAGAGAATTTAAAGCAGGAGCAGGTGGGAATTGTGTCCGTGGGATTTGGGATTTTGGAAGCTCTGGAATCACAGATTGCCTCAAGCACAGGCAGGATTCACTGCAGGCTCAGCACAGCAGGATTTGGGATTTTGGAAGCTCTGGAATCACAGATTGCCTCGAGCACAGCCAGGATTCACTGCAGGCTCAGCACAGTGTGGATTTGGGATTTTGGAAGCTCTGGAATCGCAGATTGCCTCGAGCACAGGCAGGATTCACTGCAGCTCAGCACAGTGTGGAGCCCAGCCCATCCCTGACCTCTCATGACCCCCATGTGGAACAGGAGCAGCTCAGGACAGAGATTTTCTCCTTCCCTTCAGCCCCTCAGCCCTTCAGGTGTTTCTGTACCTGCACAGCAGGCTGTGATTCCCAGGAAAAGCTCAGTGCCAGGAACTCCAGAGGGGCTGCAGAGGAGATTTGCCCCAGTGCAGCCCTGGGGAAGCTGCTCAGAAATGTGCCAGAGGGGAAGGAAATCCCTGCTGTGGCCGTGACCTCCTGGCCCAGGCGAGGAGGTGCCCAGAAATGAGAGGCAGCTGCAGAATTCACCTCCTCCTGCCAGGACTGGCTGAGGCCAGAGCAGCTCCAGGTGACCCAGAGCAGGAATGAATGCACCCAGGTGTCACTGGCTGTGTCCTGGACAGCCCCGTGTCAGCATTTACGGCAGACAGCGGAATTTCGGGTTTCCCAATCACGGCTTTGCAAAGCAAACAGACAATTCCTGCCCTTCTCTGACCTCTCCACAACCTCTCACTCTTCTCAGGCTTCCAGATCCAGCACAAAACGCAGTGGGAAGAGTTGAGCTGGGGAGTGACTTCTTCCCCAGCTCTGATGAGAGCAGTGCCCATCCCGGTGCAACCTCACGGAATTATCATCCCTGTTAAGAAAGGAAATAAATAATCCATTTCCTTAATAATTTATTTCCTTAAGAAAGGAAGTAAAACCCCAAAATGACGTTTGGGGCTGGCAGGATGTGCCCAAATCGCCTGGCTAAAATCAGGAACGCTCCCCTGAGCGACCAGGAGCAGCCTGAGACTGGAGCCCAGTTGCCTCCATGGCTGTCTCTAACCACCAGACGACCCACCCTGTGTGAGCAAACGGAATAAAATCTGAAAGAAAACAAAAATCTCGACTTGAAAAATGTGCTCTGCGCAGAACCAGAATGTTCAGCGCGGGGAAAAAGGATGCAGTCCAACGTTTTTACTTCCAGGCAAACATTTCAAAATGGACTTATAATGTAGCCTTTCATTTCGGTTTTATATGAAGGTTTTACTTGAACTTGTAATGAAGATGGAAAAATCTGAGGTTGCCATGGCTGCTGGCACTCGGCCTAATGCACTCCAATCTTTTTCCCCTAATAAAGGAGATTTCTGAACCCCCCCCTAGAAAAAGGGAAGAGTTAAAGACCCCATAAACCACTGTAGGACCGAGATTATGATTTTGTGTAAAGCAAGTTGACCATCATGGACGTTAATTATTAATTATGTTCGTTTTTTTTCTCCTCACCCATGAGGCCCTGAGTCCTGCTCTGGGTGGTTCTGCTGGTAATAAGCAAGAAAATTCCCAGGATAAGAAAATCCAGTGGTGGGGACCAAAATTCCCTCTTTTTGGGATGTTCTGCTGTTTGGAAATTCATCTCCCTTGCCATGGAGGAGGAAACTTGGGAAGCTCCTGAGCCTCCAGCTCCATCCCAGCTGGGATGGCCCCTCCTGGGTGGGATTCCAGCTGTGCCAGGGCCTGCTCAGCTCCCACTCCAGCAAAATTTGGGATAGCTCAGGGTGCTGGTGCTGGGCAGAGGTTGTGCCTGTGGGATGAGGAATGTTTGATGGGAATCCTGGGCTGGAGATGGGTTTGGGCACTGAATTTTGGGCTGGGCTGGGAGATGGGGGCTCCGAGCCTGGATGGACACCTTGGAATGAGGCGACCTTTGGGGTGGCTTCCACCCAAACCAAGCCATGATGATTTGATGATGGTGATTTGATGATGGTGATGGTGATGATGATGATGATGATGATTTAATGATGGTGGTTTGATGATGGTGATGATGATGATTTGGTGATGATGATGATTTAATAATGATGATTTAATGATGGTGATTTAATAATGATGGTGATTTAATGATGATGATGATGATGATGATGATTTAGTGATGGTGATTTGATGATGATGATGATTTAATGATGGTGATTTGATGATGATGATGATGATGATGATAATTTGATGATGGTGATGATTTGATGATGATGATGATGGTGGTGATTTGATGATGATCTAATGATAATTTGGTGATCACGGTGATTTGATAATGACGATGATGATGATTTAATGATGATGATTTGATGATGATAATGGTGATTTGATGATGATGATTTCATGATGATAATGATGATTTCATGATGGTAATGATTTGATGATGATCTGATGATGATGATGGTGATTTGACGATGATGATGATTTGATGATTTGGTGGTGATGTGATGATGATGATGATTTCATGATGATGACGATTTGATAATGATGATTTGATGATGGTGGTTTGATGATGATGATGATTTGATGATGGTGATTTGATTATGATGATGATGATGATGATGGTGGTTTGATGATGATGATGATGATGATGGTTTGATGATGGTGATTTGATGATGGTGATGATGATGATTTGATGATGATGATGATTTGATGATGATGATGATTTGATGATGGTGATGATGATTTGATGATGGTGATTTGATAATGATGATGATTTGATGATGGTGATTTGATTATGATGATGATGATGATGGTGTTTTGATGATGATGGTGATTTGATGATGGTGATTTGATAATGGTGATGATGATGGTTTGATGATGGTGATTTGATGATGATGATGATGATGATGATTTAAGGATGATGTCACAGGCAGAAAGCAGCTGGAAGGGGGAGAGGAGGCAGCCTGGAGCCATCTCCTGACCCTTTGCAGCTCCCTGGCCAAGCCAGGATCCAGCAATTCTCTTCTTCAGCTTCCTTCTCCTGACATCCTCGTTCTCCACCCACGGCAGCACAGGAGCTCTGGCCATTCCATTGTCCTTTCCAGCACGGATTTGCTTCCTGAATTCAGGGCCTTTTGCAATTTCCTCGGAGATCATGGTGGGACATGATTTGATCCACACAGAACTGGGCTTTGAGGTTCTCTCAGAGCAGCCTGCTGGAATTTTGGGGATGGATGGGCAGTGGGAACGCTCAGAAATCACCAGAGATGGTTCAGAAATGGCTGTGATGTTGCTGTGGGTGGGAACCAGAACACGGAGATGTGAAAAATCCCTGGAGTTCTGGGCCTGAGGACAGCAGGGAAGTGCTGATGCTCTTGTTCTCTCCAGGCTTTTGGGGGAATCCTTTTAAAGCCAGAGCTCCTTGGCTTTTCCAAGGGGTGGCTGCCTGCCAGCCCCATCTATTCCCAACATGTGGTTCTGATTTGAAAATGTCCAGATCTCGAAATCTTTAATCTTCTCACACCTCAGGATTTTTTGTTTTGGTTTGGTTTTGGGGAAGGCTGAACCATGTGCTTGGGATAATGGTTAAAAAGCAACACAGACAGTTTAACAGGAAAAAAAAAAAAGAAAAGAAGAAAGAGGAACTAAAGTTATTTATATATATATTAAAAAAAAAAAAATCCAGCTGGCGCTTTTCTGGTCTCAAAGGGCAGTGTGGAAATTCGGGGATGCTTTTGTTTGTCTCAGCTCCCTAATCCCTGATGAAACTCCGGGAATTTAGTGATGAAAAAGATCCTGACAGATCCCTCCAGATGACAAAAATTTAAATATTTTTAAGGCTGAAGAAAGTTGTCATCCCAGCGGTTCAAATCCAGTCCAGTTCTGGTGTAAACTGGAAGGACTGGGTGCCCTCCCTGGGCTGGATCAGCAGGGCAGGAAAGTTTTCCTGGGATTTGGGAAGGTCCCCTGGATCCCTCCAGGGGTTTGGGAATGTCCCCTGGATCCCTCCAGGGGTTTGGGAAGGTCCCCTGGATCTCTCCAGGGGTTTGGGAAGGTCCCTGGATCTCCTCTGGGGTTTGGGAATGTCCCCTGGATCCCTCCAGGGATTTGGAAGGTCACCTGATCCCTGTCCTGCTGCTGCCTGGCTGATTTGGAGACGCTGAGGAGATAAATCATGGAGCCATGGAATGGTTGGGTTGGAAGGGACCTTACAGCTCATCCCGATCCACAGGGACACCTTCAGCTGGCCTTGGACACTCCAGAGAGTTCTCTGGAAAACTGTGCCAGCACCTCCCCACCCTCCCAGGGAAGAATTTCCTGCTAATTACTAATCTAAATCTGCTAATTACTAATCTAAACCTGCCTTCGTTTAATTTACAGCTCAGGGATGTTGTAGCTGTGGTGGTAGAGCCACGGGGACGGGGTGGAATCCCAGAATCATGGAGAAGTTCGGGTTGGAAAAGACCTTTAAATTCCTAAATTCCAGCCCTCCTGCAAGGAGCAGGGACATCTTCAACTGAACCAGGTCAAGCAGCAGCTCCCAGCCGTGATGTGCCAGCAGGAATGGGGTGGGAGGAAAGAGCTCAACCCCTGTTCCCACCCAACACTTGGATGGGGGCTGCTCCTCCTTCCCACCCCTGGGGCTCTCCTTGGAGCTCGAGGCCTTTTCCAGCTCTCCCTGTGCACCAGGAGTTTTAGGGGATGGAGCAGCTGGGAAGATAAGAACCAGAGGATGAAGGTTTGGGGGGGATCACGTTTTAATTGCACTCATTAGAATGCAGCTTCCAGTCCCAGAACACAAAAAAAGACAGGAAAAAAGCACAAAATTCCCTTTTTTTTTCCCCCAGGGAAGAAGCTGAGTGAGCACCAGATCCGAGAGAATGTGGAATCACTCAGCTTTGCTGCACGGTGAACCAAGGTGTGCAGGGCTGCTCCTGGGGGCTTTACTGGGAGCTTTACTGGGAGCACTGGGAGGTGGCTGTGGAGGCACTGGGCTGGCCTGGCCCTCTCTGGGAAACACTTTGGGATTCCCCTGTTCCAGATGAACCCTCACTGTTGCTCACTGGATTTTTGCTCTGGTTCACAGGGACAGGACTTGCAGCAAACCCGACGGGTCCTGGCAGGAAGTTTTAGGAAGGGATGTGGCACAGCTCACTGAATTTGGGAATCTCAGGAGGAAGCAGAAGAGCCTTGTGGTTCCCTCCCAGCCCAGGATATTCCATGATTCCATGAGTTTATTGCTGTTTCCACCTGACCTGCCAGGCTCTCATCTCCCCAAGGCAGGGGTGACCACGTCCATACATTTGTGCTCACCTGGTACCTGAGGATTCCTTTTGCCAAAATTCTGGGAATGCTGCTATTCCTGGGCCTTTAACGCCACCTATCCCCGAGCATTCCCAGGGAAGGAGCTCTCTCCTTATCTGGTGGCTCAGACCCTGCAGCTCCCAGTGGATCAGCTGCCTGCCCAACCTCGAGTTTCACTTCAATTCGTTTGTTTTCCTTTTCTTTTCAACTTTATTTTTCTCTCCTCTGCAGTTCATTAGCATCTTCCCTTTCCTTGCTTGCTTTTTGCCCCCCCGGCTTTCTCCTGGAACCCAGAAGTATTTCACTGTGGGCTGCCAAATGATTTCTATCTCAGTGAAAAAGAACTTGCTATTTCCTGAAAACCTACCGCTGTTTTCTCTCTCTCTCTGCCCCCCCTCAAGTCCTCTCTGAGTATTGACACAAATCCAGGTAACTTGATAAGAAGGCAATGGAAACAAATGGATTCTGCTTGGCAGAGGTGCATCAAGAAGGGCAGCAGAGTTTGGGAGCTTGGGAATTGTCTCTGCCCGGATCTGACTTCTGAATTCCCCCCAGTGCCAGATTTTTGCAGGGGAGCAATGACAAAAGAGGCTCTGGGGTTTTCCATTTGTGTGAGGTTTTTTTTTTTTTTGTGTTTTAGATGTTGTTTGGGAGAGAACTCTGGGGTGCCAGCATTGGGTCAGCACAGTTTGATGTGGTTTCCCTGCCAGCTGTGGGTGCTGGGGGTGGCTTTGACCCAACCTCCTGCTCCCAGCACCCATCCCACCCACCCTTCACCCCACAATATCCCAAAAACCCCACGGCCATGGCTGTTAATCCCACTAAAATCCCCAGTTGTCCCAGGAGCTGGGATGGGCACCGACCTCCCCTGGCTGCTGTTCCCAAAGTGCCTCCAGTGCCGTGGGGATGTCACCATTGATTTAAATTTTATTTTCCACGGGCTTATTTGAATGAACTGGAGCAAAAAGAGGATTGAAACATTCACTTAACGATTCTTTTATTGGGCTGGTTTTCAAGTGCATTTTACCTTTCAGCACAGGGGAAGTTGGGCTTTTAAGGAGTTTATTTCTTTATGGTGCCTTCATTTCCGAAGGCTTCTCTGCGCTCCGGGGTCGATTTCTGTTTGGTTTGGGACTTGGAGAACCAAGCCTTTGAACCGAGCACTTGTGGGATTAGGAACTCTGTTTGTCAGCTGGGTTCTGGTGTTGCATAACTCACAAATATCCTCCAGCATCCAAGAAAATGGATGAGCTCGGGGTTTTTTCTTCACCCCTTCCCCCCCTTGAGCCCTCCCCATCTTCGCTGGGATTTTTTTATGGTCCGTGATTGGAAGCAAAAGGTCTCAAAGAGAGAGGAAATCAAGCCCGTCAATAAATGCTAAAAATATTTAGTGTGGCAGCCTCTGTATTTTCTTTTTTGTGAAACACTGATTAATATTCAGTGGTTGAAGGTTAATACCCCATTCATTTTATTCCCTTTACATCCTCTGCACAGCAGTCGCCGCTCCAATTTCGACTCCTAATTCATGCAAATCTGGTTCCAATCAGGATATTAGGAACTCACTGCATAAGCAGGGGGGGAGTTGAAGAAAAAGACAAAAAAAACCCAAAAATAAAACCCAACAAAACCAGAGAAATCACTCAATAGTTAAACTTATCTTTGGGGACAAGTCCAACACACAGACACACACACATGGACACCCCAAATCCACAGCCCTGTCAGTGCAGGGTGTTTATTGTGCATTTCTCTGCTTCCAAACACAAAGGAAAATATCCATGGAGGAGTTTTTGGCACAAAACCCGCAAGTTTTTGTTTGGATACGGCAGCAGAAGTCTCTGGCCTGGCTTACAAAGGAGCTGGATGATAATAAAACCTCATGCTGAGCTTAAAACCCAAGGCTCAGTGCAGGGACTGGGTGATCCCAGCTCAGGTGAGGTTCTCAAGCCCAGCTTGGTGCACCAAGCATAAGGTGCAAGAATACTGCAGGGAAAATGATGTTTGTTTCCTTTTTGTCTTTTTTTTTTTTTTTTTTTTTTTTTTTTTTTTTTTTTTAAATGAGTGGAAAGCACGTTTATCTGTGGATCCTGGGTTTTCCACCCTCTTGGGAAGTTCTGTGTGGTCCTGGCAGGGCTGGATGTGGGATCTCAGCTCCTGCAGGGACAATCCCAGTGATCCCAGCTCCAGGATCCTCCTGCCCATCACCTCCCATGGGAATGTTCTGTGGGGACCTGGATCCTGGCTGGGGCCACGTGGTGACACTGCTGTGACACTTCCAGGGTCTGCTGGGCCTCCAGGGAGCAAACTGCCTCAATCCCAGGGGATTTACCTTGGAAAAGGTGCAGGAATCCCAGGCGGGAATGTCCAACCCTGCTGCCTGTGCCCCTGGGGTGAGGCTCCCTCAGCTCCTGCACGCCCAGGGTGGGGCACAGCTTTGCTGCTCTGTGATTTTTCCCGAAATTTGGGTGTTGTGAGAGCCTTGGTGGGAGTCAGCCATCCCCATCCCATGTGGTGGGGTGGGAATTCCCTGCCTGTGCCTTCCCAGTGTCCTTGAGCACCTCTCCAAACTGGGAGGGTGGAGAGGAGGGTGGCTGTGGTTGGATTTGGATGGGATTTAAGGAAGAAATGTTTTACGAGCAGGGTGGGGCACAGAATTCCCAGATCCCCGGATCCCTGGGAGTGTCTGAGGCCGGGCTGGAACACCCTGGGCTGGTGGGAGGTGTCCCATGGCAGGGTGGGCTGGGCCGGGTGGTTTTTGGTGATTCCTTCCACTGCCAGCATCCACAGGGGGATGTGAGCATCCCGTGCTGCCCTTCCATGAGCGTGACCCCAGCTGTGCTCCTTCCTCCCGGAGCTGCTGCTCCTCATCCTCCTCGGAGCTCCGAGCCTTTCCCCCTCCGCGGCTCGCTGGTGACTCCAACTCTGCAAAACAAGCACAGGCTGCAGAAGGGCCCTGTCTGGCCAAAATGCAAAACTTCCCCACAGGGCACAAGTGGGCTGTGTTTTTCCGACCAGGGAACAGCCTTGGGCCCCTTTCATCACCTTTCTTTTGCACTTCTTTCAGGAGTGATTTAAATTGGAGGCAATAGTGCTGAACCTCTGGCACTCTGAATCACACACTTCAGCTCCAGCCTTTCTCTAGAACCACTTTGCCTGCAGCTCTTGTGGTTTGGGCTATTTTTTTTTTTCCCCCCCTCTCAGCATTTGTTCTTTCCACTCTGTTTGTGCCACCTCTGTGAAATTTCAGTTCATTTTTTTTTGCCTCGGTATAGGAGAAAGTGCTGGTGACTGCTGAGGGCTCCTTTCCCAATTCGATTCCAAACCCAAGGCTTGCTTCCAACCCTTCCAAAAACGTGCTGAGCCCTCATCCCCACTTCTCTGGCCCAGGAGAACACCCAGCAAATCCCAGATTGCTCAACAGAAAGGAAAAAGCAGCTTGGAAGCCCCTGTGGAAAGGGGCCAAGGCACAATCCCAAGGTGTGGGGGTGAGAATGGCAGCGTCACCCTCGGAACTGGATGGAGCAGGAGCTGCTCCCACCCTCTCACATCCAGCTCCTGCTTTTCCAGCCCTGATTCTGAACCAGCTGAAGGAAAACACTCCTGGGCAGCAAAAACAGAGCTGGAAAGCCGTGTGTGCTGAGGTGGGAATGGCTGGGAGCTCCTCGGTGGCTGGTTTTTGGGATTGTCACCAGGGAGCTGTGCTGGGGTGGGGTGGGGTGACCCGGCTGTGGCCACACAGAGCCTGGGCCACCCCTCAGTCCCAGCCTCAGAACAGACGGAGCATTCTGGGGGCCTCCCCTCGCCTGGACTTTTCCAGTGAGGCAATGTTTGATTACATCCCATCCATCCTGATGTGAAATATCCATGGATTAATTTGGGATCAGGTGAATCCTGCTCCCCTCCAGGGAAGGTTTCCATCCTAAAGATCCTGTGGGGAAAGGAGGTGATATTTGATTATATCCCATCCTGAGTGATATTAAATATCCATGGATTAATTTGGGATCGGGTGAATCCTTTTCCCCTCCAGGTATTGTCCCTATCCCTGAGATCTTGTGGGATGTGAGGTAATGTTTGATTACATCCCATCCATCCTGATGTGAAATATCTATGGATTAATTTGGGATCAGGTGAACCCTGCTCCCCTCCAGGGAAGGTTTCCATCTCGGAGATGCTGTGGGGAAAGGAGGTGATATTTGATTATATCCCATCCTGAGTGATATTAAATATCCATGGATTAATTTGGGATTGGGTGAATCCTTTTCCCCTCCAAGTATTGTTCCCATCCCTGAGATCCTGTGGGAAGTGAGGCAATGTTTGATTACATCCCATCCATCCTGATGTGAAATATCCATGGATTAATTTGGGATCAGGTGAATCCTGCTCCCCTCCAGGGAAGGTTTCCATCCTAAAGATCCTGTGGGGAAAGGAGGTGATATTTGATTATATCCCATCCTGAGTGATATTAAATATCCATGGATTAATTTGGGATCGGGTGAATCCTTTTCCCCTCCAGGTATTGTCCCTATCCCTGAGATCTTGTGGGATGTGAGGTAATGTTTGATTACATCCCATCCATCCTGATGTGAAATATCTATGGATTAATTTGGGATCAGGTGAATCCTGCTCCCCTCCAGGTATTGTTCCCATCCCTGGGATTTTATGGGATGTGAGGAAATGTTTGATTACATCCCATCTTGATGTGAAATATCCATGGATTAATTTGGGATCAGATGAACCCTGCTCCCCTCCAGGGAAGGTTTCCATCTCGGAGATGCTGTGGGGAAGGAAGGTGATGTTTGATCCTGATGTGAAATATCCATGGATTAATTTGGGATCGGGTGGATCCTGCCCGTCTCCAGGGAAGTTTTCTCTCCTGCCTGCTGGCTGCGGGGCGGGAGCTCTGTGAATCCCCCTCGTGCTGCCACAGACGGCTGCAGCGTTCCCTGTCAGCTCTGTGGCTGCCCCTCGTGCCCTAATCGAGACCAGAAATCCAATTAGACCCTAATCCCGTCCTTTTGGACATCCCAAGGAACGAGAGGCTGGATGGGAGGCTGGGGATGGGTCCTGGGCAGTGCTGAAATCCCTGCCCGGATGAGAAATGCATCCCGAGATCCATCCCTGCCAGGACCTGGGCAGTGCTGAAATCCCTGCCGGCATGAGAAATGCATCCCGAGATCCATCCCTGCCAGGACCTGGGCAGTGCTGAAATCCCTGCCTGGATGAGAAATGCATCCCGAGATCCATCCCTGCCAGGACCTGGGCAGTGCTGCTCCATCAGGGACAGATGTTCCATCCAGCTGTGGCTCTCCCTGCTCTGATTTCCCGGGAGCCTGGAGGGAGGGAAGGGTCCTGGAAGGGTTTTTGGCACAGATTTTCTGGGAGACGGGAGCTGGGACAGATATTTCAGTGAGGCCCCTTTAGAAAACTCCCCCAAAGGTGCTCCTTTAAAAGTGGAGCTTCTGGGATTTGGGAATTTGGAGTTTCTGGGATTTGGGAATTTGCAGCTTCTGGGATTTGGGAATTTGGAGCTTCTGGGATTTGGGAATTTGGAGTTTCTGGGATTTGGGAATTTGGAGTTTTTGGGATTTGGGAATTTGGAGTTTCTGGGATTTGGGAATTTGGAGCTTCTGGGATTTGGGAATTCGATGTTTCTGGGATTTGGGAATCTGGAGTTTCTGGGATTTGGGAATTTGCAGCTTCTGGGATTTGGGAATTTGATGTTTCTGGGATTTGGGAATCTGGAGTTTCTGGGATTTGGGAATTTGGAGCTTCTGGGATTTGGGAATTTGGAGTTTCTGGGATTTGGGAATTTGGAGTTTTTGGGATTTGGGAATTTGGAGTTTCTGGGATTTGGGAATTTGGAACTTCTGGGATTTGGGAATTTGATGTTTCTGGGATTTGGGAATTTGGATTTTCTGGGATTTGGGAATTTGGTGTTTCTGAGATTTGGGAAGTTGATGTTGCTGGAATTTGGGAATTTGGAGCTTCTGGGATTTGGGAATTTGGAGCTTCTGGGATTTGGGAATTTTGGGAGCAGCTTTGCCTGGTGCCAGCTGGGAAATTGCTGCTGCTGGCTCTGGAATGAGTCTGTGGTGCCAGGGTGAGGAGCTGGGCATGGCTCTGGCTCAGTGGCACTGAGAATTAATTCTATTGAAAATATAAAATATTGTAGAACCCACTACAATATAAAATATTGTAGAAATCACTGCCCTGAGTTCATCCAACAGCGGTGCATGGTAAATGTATTTTAAAAAATAAATGTACATGTATGTAGTGTGTGTACACATGTAATATGCACACATACATGTATTTATATATTTTTTTATTTATTTATATTCTATCTATATCTATATCTGTATATATTTCTATTTCTATTTCTATTTCTATTTCTATTTCTATTTCTATTTCTATTTCTATTTCTATTTCTTTTTCTATTTCTTTTTCTATTTCTATTTCTATTTCTAGTTCTTTTTCTATTTCTATTTCT
>VWZS01009146.1:127540-142828 GCA_013397075.1 Rhabdornis inornatus
TCTCCCTGGGCTCTCCCTGTCCCCCAGCAGCTCCGTGGTTCTCCCAGGTCCTGATCCCCCACCACGACCAAGGGATGCTGGCCGTGTTTTTATGGAGACTCCCCACCGAGGCAGACGCCAGTTAAAAGGTTACTGCCCAGCTGTGAGGGATGTAGACAGGCTAACAGCTCCGCGCCGGGGTGACCTCATATCTCATATTTATTGACTAAATGTGGCTTGAACTAGTCACCACCAGTAAAATAAACCACAGCCCCGAGTGCTGCAGGAATATTCCATGGCACACACGCTCCCAGGTCCTCGTCACACTCTTGCTTTCTTGCTTTCACTTGGATTTACACAAAAAAAAAAAAAAAAAAGAAGGAAAAAAAAAGAGGTAAAAGCCTCGTTACTAATCTCATTTCTTTTACAAGGTGGGCCCTGCAGAAACCCTTTCAGTGCAGGGTTGGTTTTTCCTCCGAGGAGAGCTGGGAATCTCTCTGGGTTTCCTCTGCTGGGGAGGGGGGAATGAAACCTTTGGATTATTTTTGTGACAAAGCTTGGATGGATTAGGATGGACATGTCAGGCTTTAACAAGATCTGAGTACAAGCAGCTTTTTTGTGTCCATGTAACCTCTGCTGTCTCATGGATGAGAAATCCATGAAAAATCCTGGCTGCCCCAGGTTCTGTCTGCTTGAAGGAGTTTTTTTGGTAAAAAGTGATGAATTTCTTACTTCTGCTTTTTTTTTTTTTTTTTGGAGCATCTCCACCTGAAGGCAGGGACAGCACCCATCAGGGATGGGGGAAGATCAGGAAAAGCTTTTTCAGCTTTAGGCTGTCCATATTCTTACATGTGATACACTCAGAATTTGTGGGAAATGCCGGAATATTGGCTTTAGTCCCCAGTGCCAGGTACAGGATTCCAGCATTGGAATCCTCCTGGCCATGGAGTAGTCCCCATCCATGGAGGGATGCAGATGTGCAGATGTGGCACTTGGGGATGTGGTTTAATGCTGGCCCTGGAAGTGCTGGGGGATTGCTGGACTCCAGGTCTTGAAGGCTTTTTCCAACTGAAATGGTTTTATTTATTTATTTTTTCCTGAGATTTGAGTGGTCGCTCCCCTTCAGCATCAAGTGGGAGAAAACCATGGCACAAACACTTGGAATGAGAGTTTGTGATTCTGCTTCAACCAGGAAGGGGAAATTCCATTTATCCCATCCCTGGCACCCCAATTCCTTTTGGAATCCCTGTCCTGGCACAGCCTCTGCCTTCCCCACCAGCCCTGGCTGCTCGGAGCCACTGGGGCTGTGGCACACTCAGCATCACCTTCTCCATCCCCCAAAATCTCCATCCCCCAAAATCTCCATCCCCCAAAATCTCCATCCCAGTGCCCATTTCTCAATCCCTGGTGACCCAAACCCCTCCAGGGTGTTGTGAACAGTCTGTTTTGTGATTTTTTAGCTCAGAGCCATCAGCAGATCCAGGGGAACCTGGACTTTTAGGGGAGCTGGGCTGGAAAATCTGCCACACACCCAGAGTCACCTTGTCCAATCCCCCAAAATCTCCATCCCCCAAAATCTCCATCCCCCAAAATCTCCATCCCCGTGCCCATTTCTCAATTCCTGGTGACCCAAACTCCTCCAGGGTGTTGTGAACAGTCTGCTTTGCATTTTTTTAGCTCAGGGCTGCTGGCAGATCCACTGGGAAACTGGACCACGAGGGGGGCTGGACTGGAAAAGCCACCACACACCTGGAATCACTTTCTCCAATCCCCCAAAATCTCCATCCCCCAAAATCTCCATCCCCCAAAATCTCCATCCCCGTGCCCATTTCTCAATCCCTGGTGACCCAAACCCCTCCAGGGTGTTGTGAACAGTCTGTTTTGTGATTTTTTAGCTCAGAGCCATCAGCAGATCCAGGGGAACCTGGACTTTTAGGGGAGCTGGGCTGGAAAATCTGCCACACACCCAGAGTCACCTTGTCCAATCCCCCAAAATCTCCATCCCCGTGCCCATTTCTCAATCCCTGGTGACCCAAACCCCTCCAGGGTGTTGTGAACAGTCTGCTTTGTGATTTTTTAGCTCAGAGCCATCAGCAGCTCCAGGGGAACCTGGACTTTTAGGGGAGCTGGGCTGGAAAATCTGCCACACACCCGGAGTCCCCTTGTCCAATCCCCCAAAATCTCCATCCCCCAAAATCTCCATCCCCGTGCCCATTTCTCAATCCCTGGTGACCCAAACCCCTCCAGGGTGTTGTGAACAGTCTGTTCTGTGATTTTTTTAGCTCAGGGCTGCTGGCAGATCCCCTGGGAGCCGGGACCACGAGGGGATCTGGGCTGCTGCAGGTGTTGCCATGGCTGGGATCACCTTCCTGGCCACAACTCCTGATGCTGTGTTTCCCTTTGGAGATTTCCGTGCACATGGAGGGGGCGTGGAAAGTGCTGGAAAAAAGAGGAGCTTGGCACGGGGATGGGATGCAGATGTTCCAGCTGTGAGCCCGAGCTGCTCTTTGTGGCTGCCTCGCCGATCAGAAACCTCCCCCCTCACCCATTAATTTCCCAGCTAAACTCATTAAAGGAACTCAGAATTCCAGGCCTGGATGAGAATGGTTACCTGGATGTTCCCAGGGACGGGCAGCAGTGGCGCCTTGGATGGTCAGAAATCACCTGGGGTCTTACCCTAATTATTATCATGTTCATTATTTTTCCAGGCTGGTGTAGAGATAGATAATGAGGATCAGGAAAAGGAGAGGGAATGGCCTCGTTAATGCTCTGTAGGGATGATGATCCCTGCTTCGGGCTGGGGAGAGCAGAGAGCGGAAAAATTGGATTTCTGGGACCACAACATTCCCTCTTTCCTCTCTGTTTTTTAAGGCTGGAATTAATAACTGTGTGTCCTACTGTCTGTGAGAATATTTTGGTGGGTGACCAAGGTTCCCAGAGGTGGCTGGGATGGTTTTGAGTGTCCTGGCTGTCCCAGGTCTTCAGCCACTCCTGGGCTTTGGGGCTGGATCCGGCGTGTTCCACATTTTCCACCTGAGGCCATAAATCAGCGCGGGGCTGGATTAAAGCTCGGCTTGGATTCCCTGGCAGTTTTGCTGTTTGCACTGAACCTTGCCGAGATTTGGACGTGAGCTGGAGATTTATGGGTGTTTGCAGAGCCCAGGGTTCCAGGTCACAGCTCGGACCCAGGCGTTTCCAGGGAATCTTCGCTTCCCTCGGCGTCTTTGGTGGCCCCGTCTGGAGCGAGGCTTTGCGAGGAAAATGCAAGTCCAGGGCTCATCTCCCCTCGGAGTCTCCTTGGGAGGGGTGAGAGGCTGGGAAAAACAACCCCAAAATGCTGGGAAAAACAACCCCAAAAATGCTGTGAGAAACATTGCCCGGCAAAAATGGGATCTGTCCTTGGTTGGGACTCCGTGTTGGAACAATCCTGGGCGGATCACGAGGGGAAAATGAAAACTGGGGTGGAATCCAGGGTTTATTTTCCTTTTCTGATCCCAAAACGTGCAAAGGGGAGTCGTAGAAACCCCAAAACATCCAAATAACCGGGCTGAGATGGTTCTGAGATGAAGCAGGGGGATATCCCCCCAAAATCCCATCCTGGGGCAATCTGTCCCTCAGGAAAAGTGGCTGGAATTCCCTTCTGGATGCAGCTGCCACCTCCCTGCTGTCCCTGGTGCCAGCCCGTGGACACATCCCTACGTGCACAGGCACACGTGTTCCCACCCAAATCCACTCTGGAATTGGATCTGGAGCCATAACAATATGGCAGTAAAAAATAATGAAATGCCATCATAAAAAAGAAATAATAATAATAAAAAAAAAAAAGATGTGGAAAAGCAATTATTTATTTATACCTTGGGAACTAGGAATAATACACCTGTTTGGTGGGGATGGCTGGCACAAAGCTGGCATTGCAGAGTGGTACTTAATAATTTTTTACCACACTTTATAGGCTCTTTCCTGCAATTAATGCTAAATAAAATCAACATTTCTCCGACGGGTGTTTCTGGCTCTCATTAACTCCCTTCTTGCCATTCAGCATCTCTTTCCTTCTCAATATCTTTTCTTTTTTTGGGTTGCTGTTTTTCATTTTTCTTTGCTCTTCTCCTCTCATGAGCTCTGCTGGCAGCTTCAAAGAGCAGGGCCTGGTTTAAATTGAATTAACCGAGATTAGGTGCAGGATTGTTCCTTCTCCAGGTGGAACAGCAGGGCCAAATCAGTTTTGTTTTCTGAGGATTCTTTTCCCCTCCCATCTCCTTTTCCATGTGAGGAATTGCAGGAGAGCCCTTTGGCCTGGGGTAGAGAGGGGAACTTTGCTCATCCCTTAGTGAGTGTTTTTAAAAACAACAACAAAATGCTGTGTTTGGCCTGGCCAGCTCTCATGTTGCTGTCAGGATCTCAGCGAGCCTTTCTGGACATCAGCCCGTGCTTAAAGCACTGCTGTTTGTCCATAGGTTTGGGATAAACTGGATTTATCCCCACCACAGGGTGAGAGGCTTGGCCATCACCTTCCTTCCTTTTCTCCTTCTGCCTCCCCAAGGCTTCTCTCTTGCAGAAAGTCACGTTGGCATCGAGTTCCTGCCAGGAAAGTTTATAAATCCCTGTGGTGGGCAAGGAAAAGGGAACTTCCCTTCTCACTTTGCTTTCGTCACACCAGATCCAAGCTCTTCTCTGAGGTGAAGAAGGTGGAAGACTCAATCCTGGAGGAAAAGCTGGGAGAAGGCAATCCTTGCTGGGGAGCACCTTGTTTTTAGGGAAAGCTGTGGTGCCTGCTCACGAGCCCTGAACTGAGAGCCACGTCTGCAGCGCCACGTGCGGGGCAGGACTGGCGGGTGACGCACGGATCAGCCTCATTCCTCACGGGAATCTTCCAGCCTGTGCCACTTCCACCGTCTGGAACAAATGAGCACCTCCTGGTGATGCCATCAGCCCGTGGGAGCAGCAGCCAGAGCTGGGGATGTTCTTGGAAGCCGTGGGAGTGAGTGTGGGGTTGTGTAACCTGCTGGCAAAGGGGTGTGTGTGTCTCTCAATCTGTTGTATCCTGCTCCGGGTTCAGGCCCAGATCAGTGGCGGGATTTAGTCACCCAGCTCCGGGTAATTCCTTTGGAATGTCGGTGTTTAATCACATTTTGTCCTCAGCTGAGTCCATCCTTTTTAATTTATCACTGGCAAAGGCCGAGCACAAAGACTTGGAGTAGCTTTTGAGCAGCTGCCGGCTCCTGGGGGTGCTCAGACCTTCGCTTTCCAAACCAGTTTATAAATTCCAAAGCTGGCGATCTTCCTCCAGGTCTAACCCAGCCTGAGCTCCATAAAAATGGCACTGCCACCAAATGATTCCAAACAGCAACAGAGCCCCGAAGAAATTCCCTTCTTGGGTGGCTCGAGATGGTGACAGCGACTCCGAAAAGCTGGAAAGCTCCAGATTTTTTGTCCAGGTGAGATGTCCCACCTGGGAGACACCTGGAGTCCCCTCAGCCCAAGGGATGAGTGAGTGGCTGGATTCTCTTCAGGAGATCCGTGCAGGGCTCTCGGCCCGCTGGAATTGTCAAGGTTGGAAAAGACCTCGGAGCTCATTGAGTCCAACCAGCGAACGCTTTTCCAACCGTGAAACGTTTCAGCAGCTGCACTTAAACCACTCCCTCTGATGCAAATCGGTTAAAACCTGGACGTGACTTAGAACAGCCAGGTAAGAGGCCACAACAAACTGGTTTATACCGGTTTATACTGGTTTATACTGGTTTACACTGGTTTATACTGGTTTATACCAGTTTACACTGGTTTATACTGGTTTATACTGGTTTATACTGGTTTACACTGGTTTATACTGGTTTATACCGGTTTACACTGGTTTATACTGGTTTATGCTGGTTTGCACTGGTTTACACTGGTTTATACCAGTTTACACTGGTTTATACCGGTTTACACTGGTTTATACCGGTTTACACTGGTTTACACTGGTTTATACTGGTTTATACCGGTTTATACTGGTTTATACCGGTTTACACTGGTTTATACTGGTTTATACTGGTTTATACCGGTTTACACTGGTTTATACTGGTTTATGCTGGTTTACACTGGTTTACACTGGTTTATACCAGTTTACACTGGTTTATACCGGTTTACACTGGTTTATACCGGTTTACACTGGTTTATACTGGTTTACACTGGTTTACACTAGTTTATACCGGTTTACACTGGTTTATACGGGTTTACACTGGTTTATACTGGTTTTGGGGCAGTTTTATGGCCAGTTTGGCAGCCTGTTCAGTGCCGAGTGCTGAGGGCACCGTGGCAGCTCTCTGGGAGCGTTTTTTGGGAGCTGGGGATGACGAAGCCCCGGGGATAACTGGATTTCCAGCTGATATTCCCATGGCCTCACTGGGAGGTGTTTCTCCAGATGAACTCATGGAGTGCAGCATCGTCAGCACCGCCAGGGACAATTCCTTGAGGCTCTGCTGGCATCACCCAGGGATTTGTCCCAGCTCAAGTCCCCACACGCCTCGTCCAGCGTGGCTCGGGCGTTACTCACTGTGTTTATGTTCCTGGGGCTCGGGACCAGCTGTGCCAGCTCCCAAATCCGTCTGAGCAGCGTGGAATGGGCTGGACTTCCTATGGCCTTGATATGCCAGGTCATGGGAGTCCTTCCCAAGGGCTGGAATTAGGGGTGGCCACACCTGCCTTGCACTGGTTGGGTTTGTTGGGGTGTGAAGCCCTGGTAGCTGGAGCTGTTCCATCCACGAGGAGCCAAATCCATGGATGGAGACTCCTGGCAGCCTGTGGATTCACAAGGGACAGTCCTGGCAGCTGGCTGGGCTCTGCCATCCCATCCCATCCCATTATCCCATCCCATCCCATCCCATCCCATCCCATCCTTTCAACCACCACGGGCTTGGAGCTGACTCTACTGTGAAATATTCCTGGAGGGAAAGCACCCTTTGCACAATTCCTTTGGCCAGGAATATTTTCTGTTCCATAGAAAATCAGTCTCTCCAAACAGAATGAATTTTGCTTTTTCCATTGCTGCTGCTTCCAGCAGCATAAATAGGAATGGATCCTTTTTTAAAGGTTCTTCTTCTTTGGGTTCTTATTTGGTGGAATGACAAAAGAAAATTGTAAAGAGGTCAAAGCATCTGGGAAAATTTTCACTTGTTAAAAAAAAAAAATTCAATTTGGAAGGACTTTTCCAGGAGAATATGGGAAAATGGAATATCTGCTCCACCTGGAAAGGAATTGCCTCTTTAATTGACGAGAGGCAGAAAGGAAACTCTTCTTGTTTAAACTCAGCCCAAACCTGCAGCTCATAAACTTCTTGTCAGTCCCAGGCTTGTGGTTCCCTTTTTGCCTTTTATCTTCAACTCTGGTTTTTATCCCATTTTTTGTCATTCCCGACTCCTTTCCTGTCTCATGTAGGTGGTTGGATTTTCAGATCTTGGTCATTTTGGATCCAGAATCTGTGTCCTTGCACCAAAAGATCCCAGAATTATTTGGGTATTTCAGAGGCTGCAGCTTTCTCTGCAGGATCTGCTCCATGTCACCCAGAATTCTGGGCTGATCCAAGCTGGAATTGCCCATTTCCAGGTCAGATATCCCAGAAAATCCAGACAAAAAGCCCACCACAGCCTTCACAAGATGATGGCACTTCCACTTAAGGTCTCAGAGGTGGAAAAAAAAAAAATCCTGTATTTCCTTTAAATTGATTTTTTTAGCTCTGATTTACCAAAAAAATTAAAAAAAAAGGAAAATAAAGGTGAGGATGAGGCAGAGCAGGATGTTAAAAACCCAACCTACGTCAGCCAGGAGCTTGCTCCTAACCAGCCCATCCACCTGGAATTCCCGGGGGCAAGGAAGGAGCCTGTGGGAACAGGTTGGGAACAGGAGCGGAGCCATCCCAAAGAGGAGCTGCCACCCAACCCCAGAGCTGGAAAAACACCTTGGGAGCCGCTTGTGAAACACCTCCAGTGGGACCCAGTGGGATGGAAACGCTCATTCCATGAAAATCCCCTCCTCAGCTCCCTTATTCCAACGGGTGCGAAATTCCCGCTTGAAAACGGGATCGGCACCACGGGAATTCTCCTCCTCGTGACAGACTTTATAATAAATAATTTCAGAAATCATAAATAGCAGCAGGATTAGATCACTGGAGCTCAGGAGCTCACTTCAGTTTAAAGATTGGTGTGGAAAAGAGGATTTTTTTTTGGATGCTGCATCCTTTAACCCCCTGTCTTTGCTCCTCTTTTGCCATAACTCAATCATTGCTCGCAAGAACTTTTGCTTGGTCCGAAAAAAAAGAGAAAAACCCCCAATTATAATAAATCCACTTCAGTGTTTTCCATGAAGTTGGCCAATAACTAAGCAGAGAGCAGGGAAAAAAAAGGTAGATATTGAATACTTGCTAAAACTTGGCGAGAAATGACCTTTTATTGTCGAATTTTTTTTTTTTTCTTTTTCCATGCCCAACTTGGCTGCTTGGGACAAACTCCGTGCCAAGTTTCTCTCATGTGTTCTTTTCCTATGTGTTAAAAACACTTCAAAAGCTGCCCCCCCAAAGGCTTCTGGGGAGGTTTTGCATGGAGGAGCCTGGGTTGGAGAGTGAAGACGATGGAGTTTTATGGATATTTATGGGAGATTTATTATTTGCTTTTTTTTTTTTTTTTTAAATGGCTTTTTTTCCTTCCCCCTGCCCTGTCCCCCACCATGGCAAGGTCTCCAGAAGGGCTGTGCTGACAGATGCAGCTGGAGACAGCAAGGAGATGTTAACATAAACTCCTCTGGCAGCTTGGAGAGGCAGCGGGAATAGCCCTGGGAATGGTTTTGGCTCCTCTTGGTGCCTGTGGTGCCCTCAGCTCTGTGTGGGCACAGCCCTGTTTTAATCTCAAAAAAAACCAACCCCAAACCCCACGATTTTGGGTGCAAAAATCACCCCCCAAACCAGTTTCTCTCACCTGTGTCACCCAGCCGTCGCTTCGGCGATGTTTGAGTTGTGACAAAATAAATCTGCTTCTCTCTTCATGTTTTAAAGGTGATTTCTCCTGGATTCCCTCCTTAAAATCATCACTTTGCAATGAATACAAAGATCAAGTCTCGCTGATTTTGTTTTTTGCAGTAATTTCATTTTTAAAAGGAAAAAAAATCTGATTTAAAAGTTTTATCCAGCTCTTCTGTTGTGCACTGCTCTGCATTTGCTCAGAGATGTTTAATTTGTCTCTCTTGTTTTAATACTGAATTTTGTTTTCTGGTTTCTCTGAAGCCCCCCAATGTTTTTGGGGTGAGCTGCCATGGTGGTACCAACACTTCTGAACTATTGCATGCACAAAGACAACACTTAAGGCAGGGCAAGTCTGGCCCAGCTTTTATTTTCTTTTTGCATTTTGCCCTATAAAAAAGGCAAAACTTTCAGACTCCCTGATGCTGCAACTGCTCATAAATACATTTAATTTCATTCTGCAGCAGCGCACGAACGCAGCTACGACACAGAATTATCAGCTCTCATTTTGAGCAGAATGAAACATTAAAAAAGGAAATAAAAGTGCAATTTCCAGACGTCGTCCAGTTTTCTCTCAGCATCTTGTGACAACAAAAACATCTTTTGAAACCCAGCCCCAAATGATTTCGGGGTGGAATGACACGAGGGAGGATCCCGGATTGGCCACACGTGGCAGGAGGTGATGGAGACAATCAGGAGATGGGATTTTAGGGATCCTCCTGTTCCCACAGGGCTCTTTTCCCTCTGGAGGGGATGGATTTGCTCTCCCTGAGCATTTTTGGCGCTGCTGGGATTTTTGGGGTCACCAGACGCGGGAGAAGCGCCGGAGCCCAAAGAGAGCGCGGGGAGGGGAGGGGAGGGGAGGTGGCGCTGGGCACGGGGCTCCCAGATGGCTCCTTATGGCACCGTGTGGCACAATCCAAGCTCATCCCAGTCTGTTCTCTGCCACAAAACCCTGCCGGGGCCCCCGAGACGTTCACAGCTCGCTGACCCCGCAGACGCCGCGCAACCGTCGCCGTTTCGAGCCTGGTGTCGTGGATTAAAACTTTTGGTGCCAAGCTCGGGGTGGGATGGAGACCCAACCAAGCTTTTGGAGTTTGCCAGGTCCCTCAACCCCGACTCTCCGGGTTTCCAGGTGATCCCAGGCAGCAGAGGGATATTTTGGGGGTGTCACCTTGTGGGAGTGAAAGCGAGTCACCAAAAAACTCTTCCCAATGGATCGCTCCTTCCCTTTCCCCCGCTCAGGGATCACCCAGAAAATCCCAGTCCGAAGGATTTATACTGGAAATAGATCCCCACGCATCAGGAGTTGAACAACACCTCCATCCCTGCCCTGCTCTTCCAGGCCTGACCTTTCGCAATCTCCATTTCCTGACCAGCGACTCCAAAGAAAACAGAGCAGCTCCTCGGTATTCCATGGAAATCTGCTCCAAACTTGTCAAAACACCCCCGGCACCCATCAGCTGCCGGGGACGAGACCTCTGCAGCGGTCTGCAGAGCCGCCGTGCAATTAATCCCGCCTGAAATGATCGTTAATTGGCGCGGGTGAGCTGCAGGAACATTTCTGAGCCAGAGCCTGTAATTAAGAGTCACCCCCTAATTGCAGCGGGGCTGGGGGGCTGTGCTGGGCCAGCTGCGGGGCCACCAGAGGGTGCTGGGGGTGACACAGCTCAGAGGGGACATCAATTATGGGGGGGCACTTTGGGGTGCAAATTTCGGAGGGTATTTAATTGAATTACCTGGCCAGATGTTTTAATCCCAGCTCCTCACTCCCTGCCTTCCTTGCAAACCCTCCTGAGGTTCAAAAATCCCTTTAATACAATTTAGAGTGAATTATTTGAATTTTTTTTTTTTTAAATTTTCTTTTTTAAGAAATTGAGAATCCTTTTGCTACCAGTGAGATGACTGAGGTAAATGTTCAAATTTTTTAGGGAATTTAATTACCTAGCCAGATGTTTTAATCCCAGATCCTTGCCCCCTCTCCTGCCTGCAAACCCTCCTGAGGTTCAAAAAATCTCTTTATACAATTTAGAGTGAATTATTTGAAATTATTTATTTATTTATTTTTCTTTTTTTTAAATTTTCTTTTTTAAGAAATTGAGGATCCTTTTGCTACCAGAGAGATGATTGAGGTAGATGTTCAAATTTTTTAGGGAATTTAATTACCTGGCCAGATGTTTTAATCCTGGCTCCTCACTCCCTGCCTTCCTTGCAAACCCTCCTGAGGTTTAAAAATCTCTTTATACAATTTAGAGTGAATTATTTGAATTTTTTTTTTTTTAAATTTTCTTTTTTAAGAAATTGAGGATCCTTTTGCTACCAGAGAGATGATTGAGGTAGATGTTCAAATTTTTTAGGGAATTTAATTACCTGGCCAGATGTTTTAATCCCAGATCCTTGCCCCCTCTCCTGCCTGCAAACCCTCCTGAAGTTTAAAAATCCCTTTATACAATTTAGAGTGAATTTGTTGAATTTTTTTTCTGTAATTTTTATTTTCAGGAATTGAGGATCATTTTGCTACCAGAGATATGATTCATGTAAAAATTTAATCATTAATGAATTTAATTACTTTTTAGGGAATTTAATTACCTGGCCAGGTGTTTTAATCCAACCTCCTGACCCCTTCCCCTGCCTGCTAACCCTGCATTGCTGGAGTTCCTGAGATTAAAAAGTTTGTAGAATTTAGAGTGCTTGTTGAGTTTTGCTTTTATTTTTTTGAGAATTGAGCATCCCTTTGCCATCAGGGAGATTATCCAGGTAAACTTTTAAATATTTTAGTGAATTTAATTACCTGGCCAGATATTTTAATCGCATTTTATGGCCCCCTCCCCTGTCTGCAAACCCTGAACTGATGGAGATGCTGAGATTAAAAAGTTGTTTTACACGACTTAGAGTGAGCTTGTTGAGTTCTGCTTTTTTTAATTTTTTTTTCTTTTTTTCTTTTTTCTTTCATTTCTTATATTTTTTTCTTTATTTTTTCCTTTTTTTCCCGTTTTTTTTATTCTTTCTTTTTTTCTTTTTTACTTTTTTCCCTTTTTTTTCTATTTTCTTTCTTTTCTTTTTTCACTTTTTTCTTTTTTCCTTTTTTTTCCTATTTTCTTTCTTTTTTCCTTTTCTTTTCTTTTCTTTTCTTTTCTTTTCTTTTTTCCTTTTTCCCTCTTTTTCTATTTTCTTTTTTTTCTTTTTTCTTTTTTCTTTTTTCTTTTTTCTTTTTTCTTTTTTCTTTTTTCTTTTTTCTTTTTTCTTTTTTCTTATTTCATTTTTCATTTTTTCTTTTCTTTATTTTCTTCTTTTCTTTCTTTTTTCCCCTTTTTTCCTATTTTCTTTTTCCCCCCCTTTTTTTTCTTTTTTCTTTTCTTTCCTTTTTTTTTTCCCCCTTTTTTGCAGGAACCGCGCATCCTTCTGCCATCAGGGAGATGATGATTTTGGCTGATTCGGGGCTCTCCTTGGGTGGGATTGCGCTGCATGAGAATGAGCAGGGGGGTCAGGGAGGGTGCAAGACCGGCGAGGCAGAGCTGAGCTGCTGTGAAACGCTCCGAGCCCGGTGCCAGCTGCCAGCCCCGAGCCTGCAGCTCCCGTCGGGAGCATCCAGCAGATTTTCCAGGGTTTTTTTTCGCACACTGACCCGACGTTCCTGCTGGCACAAAGCCTTGGGAGAGCGGCTAAAAGCGGCAACCATCCTGATCGGAGAGAGAAAAAGAAAACGTCTGTGCATCCCGGAGAGGGGAGAACAGGGAATTAACAGGGAATTAACTCTGCCTGCAGATCCTTCCGGCAGGGAAGGAACCTGGCAGCACCGGGAGGAGCTTCCCTGCCGCTCCTGGATTTTGTGGGAAATCCGGGTGCCACGCCTTGAGCAGCGCACGGGAAAAATCCATTTTTGACAACTCAAACCCACAGCCCCAACCGGGGGAGGGGCTCAGGCTGTTCTTTGTCACAGCTCCAGCTGGATGGGGTTTATTTGGAATAATTTATCCCATTCCCGGTTGCTTTTGTTCCCTTTTGCTGTTCCCAGGTGGGAGAACACTCCGGCTTTTCCAGGCACGGACGAGCCAAGCAAACAAGGAAACAAATCTGTTTAGAAAGGTCCAGCACGTGGAGACGAGCCCAAGTTTCCATGTAAAGCCTTGAACGGGACAAGCGTGACGTGAAGCACATGGAAAATATGGAAAATGTGGAGTAAGTCATAAAATTATAAATAAAACAAATACAATAAAACGGGAATGCAGTTTTAGCCGTAATGATTTGTGTTCCTAGTAACCCAAGACTGCCCTACCTTTGGAAAATGCTGTGTTTTTCCAAGGGGGAGCTGCCTGCAGGTACCGTGTGCAGGAGCTTGGCTCAGGGAAGGGCTGGAGCATTCCCAGGAAAGCTGCCCCTGCTCCAGCCCTTCCTCGGACACTGACCCGCATCGTGATGTCAGGAAAAATCACTTCATCAAGCTGTGCTTGGGCTTAGGGCAGGAATTATGGCCAGGAATGAATCCTGGCTTGTTCTAGGGAGAGAGATTTGCCTGAGGGGTGGCCCAGGAGGGTTTGGATTTGCCCTGGATTTTCTTGGTTGCTCCCTGAGTGTGTTTTCCCCGTGATTCTGGGATGGGGATTCCAGGTTGTCACTGCCACGAGCACTGGCAGGTTCTGGATTTCATATTTTGGGGTGGCCTGCAAATCCCTACTTCTGTCAAGCACAGCTCCTTAACAGCTCCAGGATCTTTCCAGTTCCAGGAAGGAATCCACAAAATCCAGCTCTGAAAAGGAAACAAAAACAAAGTTCTTGTCTGCTTTGAAACAAAGGGGACCTCGATGATCTTAAAGGTCTTTTCCAACCTTAATGATTCCACGACCCCATGACGCTGGAGTTGAAGAATAACCGTATCAAATTAATGAATTATGGCGTAATTTGTAATTAATTAGAGGCCTTTTGTGGCCCAAGGGCCAACAGGGCACCTCTAGGAAAAGCCAATAGGACACAAGGAGTGATGGAGCTGGGCTTGGCTCCTCTGATCCTTTATCCCAATTAATTAAGGGCCAATTGAGGTGTGCTCTGTAGGGAGAGGCTTTGTCACAAGCCAGGAATGGAGTTTAAATCCGTGACTTTGAGCTGGAGGGATTTCTATCCAAATGGGACATCTGGAAAAGGGCAGCAGGAACCTGGAGGAGTGTCCAGAGCCGTCGGGAGCAGCAAAGTGAAAGCTGAATTCTGTGAAATTACAGAACCATGGAATTATGGAATTATTATGGAATCATGGGATTATGGAACCATGGAATCATGGAATGGTTTGGGTGGGAAGGCACCTCGAGGATCCTCTCATTCCATGGGCAGGGACACCTTCCACCATCCCGGAGTGCTTCAACATTGCCCTTGGACACTTGCAGACGTAGGACAGCCACATTCTGGGAATTCTATTCCAGGGCCTCCCCAAACAATTTCCTCCCTGAATTCCCATCCACAGTTTGGAAAAGTTCCCTTTGCTCCAGGAATGATTCATTTTGCTGTGCAGGCACCCAGAGGCAAAGCAGGGCAGGGGGAGCAGGAGCAGCCCCTGGATCTCTGCCGTTCCTCCAAGGGAAGGAATTGAATTCCCATTTCCCTTGTAGGGTTTTTTTAGGGCTGATACGGCCCCGCCTGGCAAAATCCCTGCGTGTGCCAGGCCTGGGAGATGTTTGTGCAGGAATTGGGGCCTTTGCCAGGGAAATCAGCTCGTCCCCTTTGTTTATTGTACTGAATCCCGATAAAAGAAACCCTCGGAGGGGGAAAAAAAATTCCCTGTTTGTGGTGTGAAATGAATGTTCCCGTCTGGGCTCCGGGAGGAACGGCTGCGCCATCCCTGCTCCACAAATCCCAATTATCGTGCTGCATCCTGGCCTTTGCTGGGAGAGACGCAGCCCCCGCACCCCAAGGAACGCCTGGGCTGGGAATTTTGGGGCTGAGCAGGATGGGAACGCTCCCCAGCGGGATTCCTGGAAAAGGCAGGGCCGTGGAAGTGGGATCTGGACCCCAGCATTGCCCCAGAGCGCAGAACAGATCCCAGCCCTCGTCCTCTTGCTGGGAAAGTGCTGCACGTCACGGCCGAGCAGGATCCCAGGGAGGTTTGCCTGGTGGAAAATCAGCAGCAAAGAGCCTGACCAAATGGAATGGCTTTTCCTTTTCCTTTTCCTTTTCCTTTTCCTTTTCCTTTTCCTTTTCCTTTTCCTTTTCCTTTTCCTTTTCCTTTTCCTTTCCCTTTCCCTTTCCCTTTCCCTTTCCCTTTCCCTTTCCCTTTCCCTTTCCCTTTTCTCCTTTACCTTCTTCTTTTAATATTCCTTTTTTCCTTTTCTCCTTTTCCT